>PVJS01001037.1:46239-107022 GCA_004027185.1 Glis glis | reverse complement strand
AAAAAAAAAAAAAAAAAAAAAAAAAAAAAAAAAAAAAAAAAAAAAAAAAAAATGGGTAAGAGACTTAAAGGACAAATTAGTTTTGGTTAAATAATTAGGGTGAATATGCACACTAGAGCTTAATTGCCAGCATAATTTTTGTTATTTATTGCATGTCTTATTATTTTTTAGTGTTGTATCATTGAAGTAATATTATGTAATAGGAATTTCTTATAAACAGAACGAAAATATTCTCCCCCAATGATGCATTTCAGAATGATTAATATATACAATTAAAGCTACTGGTAAAGGTCCCAGTCATATTATATGAGTCAGCAGTAAGTTATATTTACAATAGAGTATATAATTCTCACACTCCTTGTATGTGAGCAAAAGTAGAAATGCTTTACCTACAGAATGTTTTAGAGTTGCTGCAACGAAGTAAAAGAATAGTTGAAGTACTTCTCTGAATTGGTGAGTATAGATCTCTGGAAATAACATTTTTAAATACCTGGCAGGATCACCTTACAAAGAGAAAAGGTTTATTTTGGTTCTTGGTTTCAGAGATTTCAATCCATGGCCGACTGCCATCATTGCTTTCAGGTCTGTTACTAGACAGCACATCATGACAGGGAATGCATGGTGGAGAAAACCGTTCAACTCATGACTGGGATGCGAAATGAGGAGGAAGAGGAAGGGGCTGGGGTCCCAGTATCCTCTTCAGAGCCACACCCCCTATTACCAGAATACTTTTCTCTGGGATCCACTTCTTAAAGGCTATATTACTTTCCAATAGCACCATGGGCTGGGGTCCTGCTTTTAACACACACACACACACACACACACACACACACACACACTCAAACATTAGCATAAACCTTCCAGGAACTTCAGATCAATGTTTTAGAGTGACATTTCTAAATCTAGCTCACTTTTAGTTAGGGCTAAGCATGTCCAAAAAAGAGAAATAATTGATATTTTTTATATATATTTTATATTATAATTGTGAGTTTTTTCCTTTCCCACAAGTCTATAAGTAAATTCTAAACAGATAGCTTTATGTAATTAATGAAGTTTAAATTATGATACATAAACATTTACACTTAAGTATAAAGTCCTACCTAAGGCTTAGGTGTTTCAAAATTTGTTGGCAATAATTTACAGTACTTTCAAGTAGTCACACCCAAATAGGGGAAATATTTCATAGCTTCTGGGAATAGTTTCTGAAGTACTTTTTGAAGATTCAAGATATTTTTTAAGTTATCAAGGCAAAATCCTCTTTCTTATCAATAATTTATAATTTAGTAATATTTCACTCTTTTGAACTCTGCAAATTAGAACTATGTGCTAATTCAGACAATATTTATAAATAAATTCATACATAATAAGTGAAATTTAAAAACATTTGATTTGCTTTTTAATTTTCAAGGTGGTATTCTCCAAGAAGATGGAATTGGATTAAGAGGAGTAAAATTAAGAGTCATTTTTTTTTAAATCAAAGCATTAGGTAATAACAAAATGATTCAAATGCTTTCAGTTTCTGTTCTTAAAAATTTATTTTAAGAACATTTAATTTATCATATATTGTTTTATAAAAAATTAATGTGATTTACAATATTTTGTGTTTTATATTTATTTAATCATATCCATTTATATCTTAGAGTAGTAATATAAACACACCAAATAAAAATATTTTCAAGAAGCAGTCTAAAATTCAGTAACTTAATTAAATAAAAGTAGCCCCTTCCTTCCTACTCTATTTTTCAAAATTAACTAAATCTTTCCATATCATGTAATATTTGACAAATGCTTTTATTTTATTTTTTAGCAATACTGGGGATAAAACCCAGGGCCCATGCATGCTTGGCAAGTGCTCTACCACCGAGCTACACTCATAGTCCTTTTACAAAAGTTTCTTTATTGTGGTGCTAGGGATTGAACCTGGACAGGGTGGGGCAATAATAGTCATTCTTCCAATTTCTGAGAGTGATGGCTGCTGAAGCTGACAGCTAAGACCCCTCTGCGGTTTTCACTAGGCTGAGAAAAGCTGCCTTGTCCAAGGTTACCCCCACTCCTTCACAGGATGCAGCCTACATCCTGAAGGACCATCCCAGCCTGAAGCTCTCTGTGGGATCCACTGATGACTCAAAACTGTATCACAGTTCCAGTCCTGCTTCTTACCGTCCCCCAGCTATAAGTTCCAACAGAATTCCCTGATAAATCACGTGGATGAAAATCTCAGCATGTCAGAGTCTGTGTCCTGGGGAAAATGACAGTTGTGCCAATAACAGCCAAAGAAAGCATGTCATGAAATGGAGTTTTGGAACAGGATCTTGTCATTAGGGGTAGGTGAGTGCTATGGACTAAATTGTTGTCTTTTTCCTTCCCAAATTTATGTGTGGAACCCATAACCTCAATGTGATGGCATTTGAAGAGAGGACTTGTAGGAGGTAAATAAGGTTAAATGAGGTCCTACAGGTGGGTTCCTAATCTGATTGGATTGGTGGCCTTTTATGTAAAGAAAGTTCTGTCTCTCCCTCTCTCTCTTTGTCTCTCCCTCTCTCTCCTCTGGCCACGTGAGAACACAGTGAGAAGGTGGTGATCTCAAGCCAGATTACAGCCCTCACCTGAACCCAATTGTGCTTGCTTCCTGGGTTCAGACTTCTAGCCTCCAGAATGGTAAGAAAGCAAGTATTTGTTGTTTAAGCCATCCAGTCTGTGGTATTTTGTTATGACAGCTCAAGAAAGTCTGACAGTAGGTTATCGATATCCCTAGTATGAAGTAGAGGGCTAATTGTTAAAGCTTTACCAATGTTTAATCCACATGGATTAAGTAATGAGAATGTACTGCTCAATGTAAGTGTTCCAGTGGTTCTAGGGAAGTAGTAATTATGAGGACTATGGAATCAGACAGCTCTTTCTAAGCCCCACTTGTGCATTTGGAGAAAACAATGAAATTTAGGGGTAATTAAACACTAAGTTATTATAAAGCATGAAATCGAGATGGTCTTCTTGAAAGAAAATAAAGAGACACTCATACATCTAGAAGCAGGTATGAAATGTTATTAAAGGGATAGCAAGATCCAGAGAAGGTTGAATTATCAACCCTAGCAAGTGTGCTACTCAAGGTCAAGACCTTGGTGAACAAAGAATGGGATCCTGAGATTTGAGAGGACAAACTGGATCAGTGAACTGAAAAACCCTGAATTCCTAGATTACCCTGAATCCTCTGCAAAATGGCCCATTCTTCTTTGTAATAACTTATCTTTCTCCTCTTGTTTGAAGATGATGCAGAGGTCTCAGTCTTATAAGACATATGCACTTCTCTCAAGATCTAGCACCACTTTTCCACTGATCTCAAAACAGCAGTTAACTTTTACCTTCAACAAAACCCAACCACAAGAGTGCTGAGCCTAATTGAGGAAAGAGACCATATTTCAAAATAACTGCAGGACCAAATCAAAATGTGCTTGAGATAGTAAGTAAACCCTTATGGTGCTAGGATCAAAGGATAGGAACTTAAAATGACAATGGAGACTTAACATGAAAGCAATTTTCTGTGGTAGATCTTTTAACATCCTGGCAGTGATACTGCTGTAGGCTAAGAGAAAGCAAGGGCTCACAATGAATGAAGCACTAGAACTGTGGTGAGACAGGGGAGGAAGGTGTCAAGAGGCCAACAGAAGTGGACATGCTGAGTGAACATACGGCATAAGGCCAGCAAACACTCCATATGACTGTTCTGTGGGAAGTCCCAGGGTGCATACCACTTACTGTAAAATGAAGAATGCTCACATTATTGGAGCTCTGAAGGCCTGGACTGACCACAGGAGATGCTGATATAGAATTGGGCTCCCTGACAGCAGTGCAGGTGGTAGAATCCCCAAATGGTAGAGGCCAAGTGACTAGGCAAAATAGGTATAATAGTAGCCACAACATGGTCAATGTGGCATGTAGGGTACCTGAGCTACATAAGACTGTGGAGATGTTAATAGAACCCAGGGGAAGATAGGTGGAAAACTACCAAAGGCCCTGCTCAATCTATGCAGTCAAAATATCAGGAGACTGCAGAAAACCACTCAGTGGAAAGTCATGATTCCTCACTCAGGTTCCTGCATGGAGTTAGTTTTTAGATTCAGAACGCATATACTGAAGGAAATGCCAGGTCCTTGGGAAGAAGGACTCTACAACTCCGTAAGTGTTTTTGGATTCACCAGTTTTCCCTGAGAAAGAATTTATCCATATGCTTGGGGAAACATACACTAGGAAAAAAATATATATATATATATATGGAGAGAGAGAGAGAGAGAGAGAGAGAGAGAGAGAGAATACCCAGCCATTTCAAATACTAGCAACCCAAAGTCTAAATTGACATTAATGTCTTAGGACACTAAATGCCTTCATGGCCCTCCTATGTGAATGAGCATTTGGAAGCCAAGTAATAAATGAAATCCTGACCAAGGTGTGGCTTACAGTAGCTCACTGGTTTCATGGATTCACCCATTGATTATTTCCATGGACTTCAAATGTATAATTGGAATGGATATGCTTCGTAGTTAGAATTCCCACATTTATTTCTTTAATGGTGGGGCTAGAACCAGCATGGTGGGAATGCCCACGAGAAAACTTTTGAACATCCCTTCACTCCAGTTAATAAAGGAAATAAAAATAAGATTGCATTCTGGTAGAATGGCAGGGATTAGTGCTACCCTTAATGCCCTACAGAATATAAAAGTGCTGGTCCTCATCATCTCCCCATTTAATTCAGCAGTCTGGCTGCTGCAAAATTCAAATTAATTCTGGAGAATGATGGTGGATTACTGAACACTCAAGCAAGTCATAGCTCCAACTGTAACTGCTTTGTCAGATGTGATATCTTTGTAAGTATGTAATAACACAGCCTTAGGAATGCAATGTGCAGCCCTTGAGCTGGTAAATGCATTCATTTCCATTGCTATTAGGAAGGAGGGTCAGAAGCAATTTGCCTTCCCATGGAACAGACAAAGGTATCCATGTTCAGTCTTGTCCCAGAGCTATGTAACTCTCCCACCTTCAATCATAATAGAGACATGTACTGTCTGCACATTCTGCAGAACACCACATTGGCCCACTGTATCAAAGATATAATATTAATTGAACCAAGTGAGCAAGAAACAGCAAATATGTTAGACATTTTGGTAAACCTTATATACTCCAGGGGGTCAGATAAAAATCCTATAAAGATTCAGAGGCCAGCCACATCAGTAAAGTTTTAGACATCAGCAAGTTGTGCCTCTGAAGTAGAGGACAAATTAATGCCTCTTGTACCTCTCACCCCGAAGAGGGGAAACATAATATGTGGTAGGCCTCTTTACATTTAGGAAACAGTATATTCCTATATTTGACATTGGGGAAACTGTTCAACTCCTTTATCAAATAACATGGGAGGCTGCCAGCTTTAAGTAGGACCCTAGCTGGAGAGCTCTGTAGCAGGTCCAGGTTATAATGAAAATGACTCCGCTTCTTAAGCCATAAGACCTGTAAGATTCCATTATATTATGCAGAATATATAGTATGATAATAGACAATTTGGGTAGAAAAAGATACTATATCAAGTTTATGATGAGCGTCAGTAAGAGAACCACATTGTTGACTCATGTTTCTGGAACAAACATATGCCATCTGTACCAGTTAATTCTGCCCTGGCCCTTGGCATGCTACTGCCCTGATAGGATAATGATAGGACATATAGTGACCTTGTGACTAGAACTTTCCATCATGGTTTGGGTTCTGTCATATGTACCAAATAATAAGATGAGAGAAACTCAACAGCAATCTCTTGTAATATGGAAGTGGTACAACTAGGATTGGGTCTGGGTCTTCAGGTACCCAGTACTTGCATGGTCAATTCATGACTGGAGTAGCTATGGTTGCAGAAGGAGGCTCTATGTAGACTCAATACCATAAGCTTCCACTCATCAAAGCTAATTTAGCCATGTTGCTGCTGAATATCTGACCAGCCAGTGATAGAAATCGACACTGAGTCCCTGGTGTCGAAACATATCTAAGGAGTCAACCAGTCATTTCATGGCAAGTTGATCCCATTGGACTTTTTCTACCTTAGAACTACTTTAGAAAGAACAGCAATTTATCTTGACTGGGATCAACACATTCTGAGTACGGGTATGCTTTTTTCCCCCCTCCCAGGGTCTCAACACCATTATCAGGGGGACATTTGATTCACCAATAAGGATGATGCATAATATCATTTTAGATCACAGGATCCACTTTACAGCACAGGAAGGACCATCATGAGCATATGACCATGGATCCACTCATTACTGCACCACTGAGAAGCTGCTGGCATGAAGTACCAGAGGAATGGGTATTTTCAACAAGTAGCAAAGGTGCCATCTTGGAGAGGATGCGGCAAAGAGGGAGTCCCATTCCCCCGGATAGAATATATACTCTAAATCAATAACCATTATATGGTATTGTATTCCAGGAGGTAGAATATCCAGACTCAAGAAAGAAAAGAGATATTAAGGTTGGCCCTTGTTTCCACAGTTCCATTTGGATAATTTATGCTTTCTGTTTCTGCAACTGAGTATTGAGGTCTAGAGGTCTGAACCTCAAAGAGAGAATGCTCCCCTAAGAGGACATGGCAAGAGAATCACTAAACAAGAGTTACAACTTCTATCTGGTTCTTTACACTCCTTGGATGTGGGCTGTCCTACATTGAGGTAGCTCTCTTCAACTGAGGGCAATGCTGAGGGAGGGATTCAACAAGGAGCCTTCAACAACCATCACTCCTGGCCTCTGAGGGAATGAGTGTCTCCCTCCTAAGGAGGGGACCGGGTGACACCCACAGCATTCACTGTAGTCCATTCCTGTGCCACTTGTATGCATATAACTTACATGAGAATTTCACCCCATCTGAAAATAGCTTCCTGAAGATTCTGGTTAATATCTTTTCTTGAAATGGCATTCACAAAAGCCAAATTATGGAACCAGTCTAGGTGTCCATTAACAGATGAATGGATTATGAAATTATGGGATATACACACAATGGAATTCTACTCAGCCATAAAGAACAAAATTATGTCATTTCAAAAAATGGATGGAACTAAGAATATTATGCTAAATGAGATCAGTTAGTAACAAAAAATGAAGGGTCATATGTTTTCCCTCATATATGAAAGCTAGGGAGAAATTGGGATACAAAAGGAATTCCAAACAAAGAAGGAGAAACCCCAGTGAAGTGATGGAGGGGATCTGAGGGAAGGAGGCGGGTGGAGGGGGGGGAGATCTGATGAAGGAAACATTTCAATTGACACGATATACACATATAAAATTATTAGTGTCAATCTCAATACTGTGTACTGGGAAGGGGAGGATGTGAGGTGGGAGCCAGGGGGAGCCAGGGGGGAGCTCACCAAGTTCTGTGTGCATGTATATTTCTATCACTCTGAACTTCATCAGGATCTATGATTACAATACACCAATAAAAATTTTAAAAAATGACAGGAGAGCCGGGTGTGGTGGCGCATGCTTGTAATCCCAGTACTTTGGGAGGCGGAAACCGGAGGATCCGGGTTCGCGGCCAGCCTCAGCTCTCTCTCTCTCTCCCTGTCTCTCTCTCTCTCTCTCTCTCTACTTAGTGAGGCCCTCCGCAACTTCGTGAGACCTGGTTTCAAAATAAAGTATAAAAAAATAGGGCTGGGGGTGTAGCGCGGAGGTAGAACACCCCTGCGTTCAATCCCCGGTACCGCAAAAAAAAAAAAAAATAATAAAAAAAATAAAAAAATAAAAAAAAAATAAAAAATGACAGGAGACTAGTGAGCTGGTAGAACTACAACTGCTGGTCATCATCGCATTCTTTCTCTACAGCCACACCACCACTTCACTCCTCCTCTGCCTCATCTCCTCACGTATGTTTTTTTCTGAAAGTAGACCCCAAGTTTGCATGCAAATCTCCATCATGGAGCCTCATTCCCAGTTTCTCTTTTCAACATTTTGGTTTCCCCTCTATTCAGAAGGACATTAAAGAAATTGTGATAAATACAGTGTTTAGAGATAACCTTACAGAAAGTGCATTGGCCTGAAAAAAAAAAAAAGGTAATATGATCTCTTTGTTTCTGACATTCATTTTCAGTTTTTAGGTCAGATCTCTGTCTGAAGCTTACTTGGGAAATTAATGAAGGGAATTCACTTAAGAATTTTAAGTTTGAGGGGGACGTGTTTGCAGAAACAAAATGCAGTTGCTGTATTAATTAATTTGCTAGGGCTGCCCCACAAACTGAATGGCTTAAACAACAGACATTTATTTGTTTATCGGAGGCCAGGAGTCTGAGATCGAGATGTGGACAGGGATGGTCCCTTCTGAGAGCTGAAAGGGAAAGTTTGTTCCAGGTTCCCTGCCTTTTGGTGGCTTGCTGGAAACGTTAGGTGTTCCATGGCTTCTAGTGCATATGCCATCCCTGTCTTCATTGTCACATGACATTTTCCCTATGTAAATGACTCAGGTGTAAATTTCTCCTTTTCATAATTACATCAATCATGTCGGACCAGGGGCCCATTCTACTCTACTATGACCTCCTCTTAATTTAACTAATTACATATGTATTGACCCTGTTTCCAAATAAGGCCACATTCTGAGGTCCTAGGGATTAGGAATTCAGCCTATGAATTTTGTGGGACACAGTTCAACACATAGTACTGAACTTTAGGGGAAGGGCTGTATTTCTTTTGTTTTTTTTTTTTTTTGCGGTACCGGGGAATGAACCCAGGGGTGTTCTACCTCCGCGCCACACCCCCTGCCCTATTTTTTATACTTTTATTTTGAAACCAGGTCTCACGAAGTTGCAGAGGGCCTCACTAAGTAGAGAGAGAGAGAGAGAGAGAGAGGGAGAGAGAGAGCGAGCTGAGGCTGGCCACGAATCCGGATCCTCCGAACTCCGCCTCCCAAAGTACTGGGATTACAAGCGTGCGCCACCACGCCCGGCCAGGGCTGTATTTCTTAGGGAAGTTAAATGATAGAAAAATCTAAACTGTAGGAGTCATAAGCTTGGAATTATTTTTTTAAATGGGAAACTTAGATCAAGACCCCAAAGAGAAACAGCCTTTCTCCCCATTTGGTGTTTGGGGATTTCAGAGGAAGCAGCAGAAACAATGGCTTCCATCTGTGGCTGGACATGTACCTGTGTCTTTGCTCCACCCGAAAACCTCATGACACCAAAGTGAAGAAATAGAAGGAAGCACCCCCTCTGCATGAGTCCATAGTAACGAGTCCCAGCTCGTCTTCTGGAGAGAGAAAATTCCATCTAGCAGTTAGAATTATGGGCACAAGTTGTGGAAGATGAAAACCCTCATCATCCCGCTTGGTTCACTGACTCTGAAAGGCCCACATGCCGTGTCACGTTGCCAAATGGAACATCTGCATTTTAGCTGGTGCATGCCTTTGGTGCTGGCATTGGCCCTGTGACCGCAATGCTTTCTATCGCAGCTATTTTAGTGGCTTGGCTCTTTTGTATTCCCTGAGGTCTTATGGTGGAGCGAGAGGACACCCACAGTGGAAGCCAAGAGAGTCATCCTAATGAATGGCATATTACAGGCCTCGTGAGTGTGACTTGCATTGTTTCAGAGCATAGCTGGCTAAATTTCTGTTACCAAAGGATCAAGTTAAATCAGGCATAAAAGTGATGGGGAGTCTTTTCTTTCAGGAAATATGTCACAAAAGCACTCTTGTCCCAACCAAGCCTCCGTTTTGCACGAGTTCTTAACGGAAATTTAAGTATCATATATGAATATGAATCCTGTCTTGTGTGGCAGGACCCTGGAGCTGAAGTTAATCAGACATGTAAGAGGTAACAGAGCTGGCCCCCTCATGCCACCCACATGTGGTAAGTCCTTGCGCACAGGCCCCTGGATACGAAAACCAGCTCAGCACCTCCAGTTGTAGGCTCCCCTCCGGCAGCCATCTCATTAAACACAGGATTCAGGAACCCGGTGGGACTCTGCCACAAATGCAAAAACCATATTTCAGTCCCAAAGTGTCAGAGGGAAGCGGGGGAAACAAACCAAACCGTACAGCAAATAAAAACATCTTTTAACATGTCGCCTGCTTGCTGCCAAATGTGGGCTCAGAAGGAGTGCCACCAGGAGGGAGTTCCACATGGCCAGCGAGGCCTTCCATGGAGAAGCCTGGCTGGCAGGCCTGGGGGAGTCAGTAATTAGCACTGCCAAGGACTCGGAGGCCTCATTTCAGCAGCGTGATCTGGAAGCTGCTGCCCGCCAGAGTCACCCTTCAGCGGCACAGCTGGGGTGTGGAGTCCCTCAGTGGCTGGTGCACATGTGAGCTCAAAGTCTTCTCTCTGAAATGTAAGAAAATCTATGGGGTTTCTTTGGGGTCTTTACCCCTGTGAGGCTAGGGCTCAGAGTGTCTGCTGTTTCAGCAATGAATTAAATAAGGGACTCTAAGAGTGCTGAGTGACCAGTTCCTAGAAGTTATAACAGAGATGGCTGTATAACAAGATCAGAGCTGGGAGCCACATGGGGGTTGCCTTGGGTCTGGGCAGATGGAATGGCTATTGTGGGCTGGAAAGAGGACTGTGGAAACATTGGGAAGGATGGGTGAAGTTACAAGCTATTAAGTAGACTCTAAAACATACTATGGTAAGGAAGAATGACAGCCATCTCTTGAGCAGAAGGGAAAATTAGTGGGTAGGCAGTTATGCTCTGATGGAAGAAGCACAAACTGGGTGTGGGTTTGTGGGTTCAGTTCCCAAGACTACCATTCTCCAGAGTTGTGGCATTAGGCAAGTTACTTAACCTTTCTAAATTTGTTTACACACACACACACACACACACACACACACACACCACACACACATTACGATACTGCATATGCAATATTTTTATTATGAGTATATAATAAACACAGATATTATCCAGGCAAATAAACTATACACATATATTATTATCTACACATATTTATATTTATCTATGTATCTGTCATATTTATCTATTTATCTACATAATATATATTATCTACCTATTATTCTTCATATCCTACGCATTCGACAAACATTTACTGACCTCTTACTATACATTCAACAAACCTTTATTGAGTACCTCCTCTGAGCAGGAAAATCTTGATATATGACAAGTAAGGTCTCTGTTACTTTGGAGCTTACATCCTACTGAGTGAAGAAAAACAATAGACATGAACATGCAAAGAAAAGAGACATTTTCAGGTTGTGGGGAGATCTATGATCAAAATTCAAGAGGATGGTATGGTAGGGAACTAAAAAGCCTGCTTTAGTAGAATGGTTCCTGAATATTAAAACACTTGTTCTCATTGGATTTTGCTGACTCCCCTGCTGTGGCAGGCACACTCTTCCCATTTGCCAATAGAGAAACTGAAGTTCTATGGGTTAGCTCTGATGGAGCAGGTTTAAAAGTGGATATGCAGTCAGAACTGGGTGAGCTATGCTGAACACATCCTGTTCAGTAAGGGGATGTCTGAAATCAAGGGATATTTCCAGCCAACACTGATTCCTGATTGTGAATTTCTGCAAGGCATTCCCAGCTTCCAAAGCTTCCAGGGACTTAGTAAGTACTACCAGTCTTGCCTAAGATTACATCAATAGTTCTCTGACACCCCTGAATTCCAAATACTGTATTTTCCCCACTTATCCTTAGAAATAGTTCCTGGAGCTGGGCATATTATATTCTATACAACCTATAATCCTAGTACTTTGGAGGCTGAAAGAGGAGGATTGAAGGTTTGAAGCCAGCCTCAGCAACTTAGCGAGAACCTCAGCAACTTAGTGAGAATCTGTTTTGAAATATAATATAAAATATGGCTGGGGTTGTAACTCAGACACTCCTGGTTCAATCTCCAGTACGACAAAAAATATAAATAAAACAATATAAAAAAACAACTCTTGGTTTATGGTGTGGCTCCTGTTTTATACTGGATGAAACAGAAGCCAGTAACATTTACTGACTTCTCCAAAGTTATCCGGCTAGTAGGTGGTGTAGTGGTAGATGAACCTGCCTCTGAGGGAGTTGCTGGCTAGAAGCACTTCATTGGACCATCACTGTCAACTCACCCGTCCTTCCTTGGTGGTGAACAGTCAAAGGGATGACAGTATGTAGGAGAAGGAAAAAAAGCTGTGCAAGATCCTTCTGAACCAGCCCGTGCAGAACCAAGCAGTTGAGTACTAGGGAGGGGTAACTGAAGTTTTGGGCAGTAGCATTTTGGTAAAACTTTAACAGGGAGCTTTGTCACACACTACAGTTCCAAGAGCCACTCTGTCGAGCAGCTAATTAATCCTCTTGGGGCAATTACCCATCCACCAGAAATGGTCTGCTGCAGGTCCATGCCCCTAGGCACAATCTGAGTTAAATAAGCAGCAGAAGAACCTTGAAGTGGCAGGTTCATAGCTGCTCCTTCCTGAGGTCAGCACTTTGGGCACTCTTGTGTTCTGGGCCCTGCAGCACAGCCTCAGACACAGGTGGGTGTTCTGTAAGTGCTTTTTAATGATGGCGGTGGTGATGATGTATGAAGGTCTGTTTATACTTGCAGAGAGGGTCGTGTATTTTAACAAGAGGGACATTTGATTGACATTTCAAAGAGGCCAGTGTTGTTGGAAAATGTCAGCACCCTGCATAGGAGGGCGCTTCATAAGTGTTAAGGGATTGGGTCTGCTAAGGGGATTAGGATAATTGTTTTGGAGTGAATGGACAAGCTCAGTGGAGATGACCTGAAGTCATTTTAATAGGCCTCGTGGAACTCATGGTGACAACGCAAACTTGTAGATTAAGATGCTCTGAGGGAAATTCCCAATCTTTTCTTAGCACTGTTTCCATTGGGATACTGGCTGCCTATTGTATTGCTATGCCTGGTACGGTGACTCAATTTCTGGGCTTGAGCAAAGAAATACTGATCAAAGGAACTGCCACCCCACCATGTGGCACAGGGCTCCTTTGCCTCCACAGATGAAAGGTACCTTTTTCCATCGCACTTCTCATTTGGGGAGAACCTTTTAATTCATTCCAGTTCAAGATCAATTGTGGGTGAAGTCAAACATTGTCACAAGTGAAAGTTCTATGGATGAAAGTAAAGGAGGAAAACTTCTTTCTCCTAAATAAGCACAAGGCAAGGTTGCTGAAAGTTAATACCGCATCATTAGCAAGCTATAGGAATAAAAGATAGGCTTCAGAATGAATGCATATGTAGATTCAGAGGTTAAAAAGGAATAGTGGTTTATTTTATATACAAGTAGTCTATGTCTGCCTACAATATTTTTTTATGTGATAGATATAAATGTTGGGTGAAAACCTTAAATCTCAAGTACTGGTTGACCCAGCCAACATGACTAAATCCAATCAGTCTTCTGGCCAAAGGCTGGGATGCTACCATCGCCTTTCATCTTTGAATACTTTTGCTTTAAGCCAATTTGAAGTTATTTGTGCATGAGACCATCCAATAGCCATAAACATCACTTTCACCCTAAAAGAACTTAAGACAGTATTCTGGAAACAAAAATCTGGCTTTTGCCATGAGTTTATTTCACCATGACTGTATGAGGATACTGAACTACTGTTGGATAATTTCAGTCCAACTACTGTTGGATAATTTCAACTTCACAGTGTTGTCAGCTGGTATGGGGGCGTTAAGTAGTAATGGTTTAAGTGGTTATGGTTTATCAGAATCAGATGCTCTTTAAGGAAATGGCTATAGTGGAAAAGGAGGGAGGAGTAGGGCAAGCAGGGCGACTATCAGCCTGGTTCCCATGGAATGTACCAGTTTTGCTCTGATGCGAGATTTGCACCTGCAGCAAACAAACTTTGGGTTTCTCTAGAATGCAAATTGAGCAATTGTATACACAAATGGCTCTAGGCCTGGAAATTCCATGCCTTCCCACATTGGTTTTGTAAACAGAGTCTTAACACCCACATTACATCTCTGGCCTGGGCTGTCTCTAATCATTTCAGTTCTTTTGGTGACTGGACAGTAATTGCTCCAGAGACTGCATGCTTTCTTTTTTTAGTTTAATGCTGAAGTATGCTTTATTTATGGAGCATAACCGGTCCAAGATAGCTTTTCTTTAAATTAAAAAAAATCTGCAATAAAATTTACTGCTTTTCTATGCAACATCTTCTTTCTGTAGACACATTCATCTCTAAAGCTCCTCTGTTGGGATTCTCAAAGGGCCAAGGAGAGTAATGAAGATTTTGATAGCCCACAAGTTTGAAACAATCTTTCTCCATAACGGTAGCAGAATCACTGAGTGGTTGTTAAAAATTGAGATTCCTGGAATTCAACCCGGGTTTTTGAACTGAAATCCCTAGTTCTGTTTAGGAATCTTCCATACACACAAGCCCGATAAGCACTTTTGTGAGTGAACTTCTGCAAGATGCTACCAGCTTGCTTTCACGGACAACCTCTAGACCGATCACAGTGTCTTGGGTGAACGGTTCTCATGCTTATGCAAAAATTCACCAAATTTTTGCCTTCTAGCATTTTTATCTCATCCCAGAAAGATGGATTATGGTTTTAAATGATTTATCTAAAACAGAAACAAAGATTTTGAAAATCTTTCTGTACCTTTCTTCCTCTTCCCCCATCCCTCCCCTCCTTTGCTCTCCTCTTACAACTTTCCTGGCCTCAGTGACAAACATATGTGACATACTCAGGAAGACAGAGGGTAAAATGCCAGATAACAATAAAACGTCAAGGTGAGCCAACCTCATTTTGGGGATTCATGTAGAAAGTCTGGGCGGGGAAAATGAGTTTACAGGTGGATTCTCCAGGGGAGGAATGGCACACTGCAAAACTCCTAGGGAGATCACAGGGGAGATTGAAAGCTGAATGTTGAAGAATTAAACAAAGACAGGATTTATGAAGGAGGGAAAATGGTAGTGAACTAAAGATATCAAGGTATTCACATTTGACAGAAAAAACACAACCCAGTATAACTGTGTTGGAGAATGTTGTGGAGGAAGAAGAGTTTTAAGAAATTTCTTTGACTTCTAGAGGAGCCAAAGAATGGATTATTCACCTGCTTATACCCAGAACAACAGAATTGCAAAGTTTTAACCAATATCCCTCCATTCTGAGCACCTCCAAATCCTAAAAGTAACAGGAACACCCTTGTATAACTGTCTCATTCTCACAAAGATCCTTAGCACAGTAAATTTTACAGTTAAGTTCACTTTTTGTGATTAATTTAAACAGAACTAGAAGAGTCTACCAAGGAATCAAATGTTTTATTCTAAACCGACCTTAAGCCTAGTGTGGTTGGGGGAGACCACAGGCCTCTTCTTGTTCTCCACCGTTCCCTCCTCCAGACACAGTGTTTCTGTTAATTTTTTTTTAATCAAAAGAACTGTGTTTTTTAGACTAAGGTCTTATGCTTAAAAGCCCCAAATCAGAGGGCACACAAACAAAACAAAACAAAACCCCCAAAGCATTTCATAACAAAGTGCTTTCATTACAAAGTGTAGGTATTTGTTAACTGTAAAACCAAGCCCCAGATAATTTGGGCTGCAAAAAGAGGAATGGACAGATGTGGGCTGTGAGCTGTTTGAGGAGGGCAGTCCTGACGCAAGTGCACAGAGTGGGTGTGGGTAGGGCCAGCTTGAGAGTTAAGGGCATCCTGAGATGAGAGAGGACACTTAAAGGAAGCACCAAGTACACAAACACCAAAGACATTTTCTTGCGTGGTGATAATTCCTCAAGAGGAGTCTGATTATGGGATTAGTGGAGTGAGTAAAATAGATGCAGAAGCTGAGGCAGGGAGAAGCTGGGTCTGTATCTGACATGATGCGTGGACACAACTGATAGCAGGAGATGGACTCCATGTCAGGTGGCTCTTTAGCCTTTAGGGGGCTATTATTTCCTCTACATTAAACCAACAATGACAGATTGTTTGGGGAAAGGATGGAACGATTTCTCTAATTTGTCTAAGGCCAAAGAAAAATGTAATTGGCCTCATTCTTCCGTCACTTGAAGAACAAAGTTCATGTGCTCCTTTTCTTTGGCAGAATTAGTTCTAATGATTCATATCCAGGGGAACTGAATTTCCTGGAGAAAGGCGTCAGGAAAGTGGAAATTATAGGTTTTCAAACTCTGATCATAAAACCTTTCCCCAAGTGGAAAATAGGTTAAATCATGTATTCTTATCTTCCACTCACCTTTCCTGTTCCTCTGGTTTCTGATTCCTGGGTGTGTCCCAAGGACGTGAGGGCTGAGAGCAAGATGGCTATAACATATTTAGCTATAGGAGTGGCAGATTTGGCTTCTGTGATCCTGCTAATTGGGTGGGTGCCTGCCGTCTCCCTCGCTGATCCATCCCCGAGGGCTTCAGCACACACATGGGGATGTGCTGGGGACGGATTCTAAAGTAAATTCACAGACTTGTGTGAAAATCAGCCTCATTATTTTAGATCTGGGATTGAATTTGGTCAATGTGTGTGGGTGTGAGATTAGGGAGTAAATGGGACCTTTGGCAAACAGGAAAGAGCATATCAATTCCATATGGATTAAAATTTGTATTAAAAAAAAAACACAAACCTAGTGTAGGCCAACAAACAAAAACAATAAAAGCCCAGAATATAAAACTGAAAGCCCATTTCAGCCTTTGAGGCAACAATTTATGACTTCTGCCTTCAAGTCATGTTTTATATTTATAAATGTCATTCCAAACTTAAACTGAAAGCCAAGTTTGGATTTGGGGGTATTTGGGGTCATCTATCTTTCTCGCAATGTTCTGTTATTAAACTAGCAATTGAAAGGCAAGTAAACGGCCATCTGTGTCTATTTGACTTTCAAAATGGAGTATAGATAAAAGTTCAATTTAAATGTATATACTATTTTGTTGATTTGAGGTATATGTAGTTAAGCGTTTCTTAATATAATATTCTGAGGTGATAAGAGCCAAAGAAAATGACTTTCAAAATTATTCTGAAAGGCACAGGAGAGAAAAGCAAAAGGATACCACCCTATTGGGAGGCAGGGTCTGTACCACATCATTACTGTTAGTGTTATTATTTCCTAATCTGTAACAAAATATCTGGCATGAATTAATGACTCAATTCATATCTGTTGAATTTTTAAAAAATTGAGGTTGATCTACTGTATTCCACCTTCTGCAGCATCTTATATTTCAAACTCCTGGGTAATTAATAACCGATATGCCAGGATGGCAGTGTGACAAAAATCCGTGTCTTAAATTAAGAGATAAAAGAAAATAACTCCTCCCTAAGTACCATCCATGGAAAATGTCTTGGCGATTTTATGATTTGTTCCTGTCTTATTGAAATGATGCACTGTAGGACTGAGGCATACATGGAGAGATGAACGTGCTGTAAATCTGAACCAGTTAAACCTTAATCGTGTAAACGAAACCTTTAAATCGTGTGAACCACGAGCAGCCTTGCAACTCTTTACATGTGCAAAGAATTGAATGAAGACATATGGTCACCATCAACTTGGTTATTTAATTCTGAGATGACACACGTATTAATCTAACTGAAAGGGGAAGCTACTATATAGCTGGTTGTAATTAGCCAACCACAAATTTCTATAACCACTTCAGTCTAAACCAAAAGCCAAAATGGCATTTCATGATTACACCATCCCACCCAGATTTGCATTTCTTGATGAATTCCCAAGGTTAGGATATGAGCCATACTGTAAAACCAACCCTCAATTACACCTTTTTAGAGGGGAAGATTAGTGGCAGGTGGTGCCTGCTATAAAAGCCTCATTAAAACACCTTCTGGTGGAGTTTCACAAAAGGAAGCCACCAGATGGAGACCCATCTCCACATGGTAGTCTTACCTCAAATGAGAGTTTCACCTGACACTTTGGGGACAGACAATTTTTTTCTCACCTAACAAGCCACTGAGGTTCAAAAGACGATCTATTAGGATTAATCGTACTTGATCACTAATCCATTGTAATGCCATATGCTAAGAACGTTGTTCACTGTTGAGCCTGGAGCCAGGTAGAGCCCCTCTGGTAATGTAAACCCTCCCATTCTCCTGCAGCTAATCTAATTTCACCTCCTCCCAGACCCCACATGCCAGGAACGGTGCTTAACTGTCCCTACACTGTCTCTGATGCATTTTTGAATGGTAGCAAATCTGATCTCAAAGGTAATGACGCTGAAACCTGCTGACTAATTGGAAAATGATTTTCCTGGTGTTGCTTGCTTAGTGGGGCGAGTGGATAAAAGGTATTTATTCTATTGTGCACAAATTCAAAGACTCAGCCCTGGCCTTCTTATCAGAACAGCTTGGTATTACTCATCTGCTTCTCTTCCCCAAATGTGTTCGTGGAATCTGTGACTTACTGGATTGGAACAATTGGACAGCTGGGCAGTGAGAGCAAAATTTATGTTTCCTAGAGGAGATTCTGTCACCTTATGCAGTCCTTGAGGGCTCAAGTGTTTCTCAAGTGATTTGTTTTTGGTGTGGGCTGAAACCATTAAGTGCTAAACTGTATAATAGTGTAGTGCTAACCAGACGTGGTGGCGCTTGTAATCCCAGTACTTGGGAGGCTGAGACAGGAAGATCACAGGTTCGAGGCCAGCCTCAGCTACTTAGTGAGGCCCTCCGCAACTTAGTGAGACCCTGTTTCAAAATAAAGAATAAAAAAATAGGGCCGGGGGTGTAGCTCAGAGGTAGAATGCCCTTGGGTTCAATCCCCAGTACCGCAAAAAAAACAAAAAATAGTGTAGTGCTCTTCTCTCTCTTTCTCTCCATATGTGTGTGTGTGTGTGTGTGTGTGTGTTACTCTTGTGTGTTTTGCGTTAAGCTACTTTCAAAGTACCACCCACTAAGTCACTTTCTAAAAGAAAGATGGCCTTTCTTGCTCAAGGCCACAAGTTTATGAGTTGCTCACATAACGATAATCATACACATATGGCCACGTGAGCCCCACACATTTTGCTCTAGTTCTGGGCTCCGATATGAGGAGTTAAGTGGAAAAACTTCCAAATTTGCTGCAATATTATGGTCACTTGGTTCTAACTATACCGACTGCAAGTGGAGCTAGATAATCCATCTGTGATGTATGGGTAACAATACCATCAAAATGACAGCAGCTGTCCTAACGTGATACTGTGGACTTAGCAAATGGGCCTCAGCCTCCTGATGCATATAATGTGCTATGATCCATACCTTCCTAATACACTGCTCCCCAAAATGTCAGGACAGAGAGAAATCATGATTGTAAGATCAAGACAGTGTTTTTGAAAATGTGACCTTTGCATTGCATAATCACTGGGGTGGAGGAAGCAATTATTAAATGCAGATTTCTAGGCCTCGACACAGACTACTGTATTAGAATCTCTAGAGGTAAAATCTGCAATAGATTCTGCAGGTGGTTCAGATGCACCCGAAAGTTTAAAGTTCAAGAAAAAGAATACAGGATTCCATTGCCCACTCTGAAAGCAAACCAGGGCCCTCACACCACTCTAGGCTTCCATCCTCACACTGAATGCCATGTGACACTGTGGTCAGGGGAAGGGGAAAATTCCCCAGTTGCTCTCTGGATCAGATTTGTAACTATTCAAGGTTGCTATGAGTGTTTTGTATTATCCAAATGGTATATCTAATATGTCCCATACTGTACATGTTTACGAACCCTTAAAAAATTCTTAAGTTTCTAATGACATATATAAATCACTCTAGTCTCGTTCTTATAGTTTATGTAGTCACCAGACACCAGAGATAAAAATATAGCCCCAGCATCTGCAGCTGGAAGAGTTTATTTTATCATAGATGGGAACTGCTAGCTTTGGCCAGGCAAGAGGGAGTTGCCTAGAATATGCTTTGCAAAAAAATATAAAAAAAGAAAGAAAGAAAAGAAAATAGGCAAGAAAGCTCAGTGACCACTCTATTATGATGGAGCAGTGAGTTCAGGCTTTCCTTATAATTACACAAGAAGGGAATTTCTTCTCTACATCATAAAACCACATTTCTGAAAAAGCAGCTTCTAGATTCCTTCGTCACTTCTCTTGCTCATAAGGATGAATTTAACGTTGATATGCTAGGTTCTGTAACAGGTAAATGTTTTCTTACGAATTTTAGTAATCAGAATTCCAAAAGACAGGTCCCAGCTCACCTCAGACAGTGGAAACCAACCTCATCTCCCTCTGCCCCACTTTTAACCCATCTTCACTCTTTATCCATCTGATGGAATTATTAGGTTCTAGTGCTTTCCTGAAGGAGAAAGGAACCCAGGTGGAAGGAGAGTCATACACAGAAACCTGGACTCTGAAAGGACCCCAGTCTGGCCTTGGGGCCTTCATCTAACCATCAAGAACAAAGAAGCTGGGCATGGTGGCACAGGCCTATATCCCAGTACTTGGAAAGCTTGGAGGATCACAGGTTCGAGGCCAGCCCTCAGCAATTTAGTGAGACCCTGTTTCAAAATAAAAAATAAAAAAAGGTTGTGAGTGTAGCATGGAGGTAGAATGCCCCTGAGTTCAATCCTCAGTACCAAAATAAAATAAAACTTAAGCAAAGAGATCTTCTCTATTTGCATGCAGGAGCAAGTGTCTGGCCTGGTAAGGAGTGCAGGGAACTGGTGACTTTGGAAGGACCTGGAAACAGCTGGATGAACAACTGCTTCTAGAGGTCAGAGTGTTCCTTGGGACACTGTGGGTCCTGCAGAGGAGAGAGGATTTCTCCCAGGCCTGTCTCTAAAGCAGCCAGAGGCACCAGAGAAGTCTCCTCCTTGAGTGATTGTGAGACAGAACTGAGGAGGAGGGTCTGACACTGTGTTGACCAGTCAACCAATTAAAATCGCAATCTGAACACTGGCACTGAGTCCTTAGATGTCATTCCTCCCCCAAAGCTAGTGAGACCTACAGAAGTAGGTTAGTCTTGAAAAGCTAAAACTATTTAAATGCTGCCTATTTCTTTCTGGGTTGTTTTTTGTTGATTGGTTGGTATGTTGGTGCCATACTTTTTCTGTCCATCTCTTCTTCATTCCCTTATTGACCTGCTTTTAGCAGGGGGAAAAAAATGAACTCTGCCATGAGGTCCTTCAAGAAATATGACTCTCACGACGTCCTGGGGTAAGAAGGGGGCCCAGAATCAAATGTGTGACTTAAGAAATATGAATGATCTGAATTTCTTTCTACTTTCTGTTGCAATCCTATCACTTCTTTGTTAGTAATATCTATTGCTACACAATCCTGCAGTGCTCACAAGCATCAGGGCACGGTTCAAAGCTTTTAGTATAAAACAGAGGGTTCTGCTTTGGTAAGGAAAGAATTAAGGTAAATTCTTACAAGGCAGCCTTTATGTTTGTCTTTCCTTTATCTACTATTTGTGTAATGTTGAGTCAACTCTAAATTTTCCATGCCCCGTTTCCCTCAAACATTCTTCTTTTCCTTGGTTGTTATTTCTTCACTTTATTTTGCTTCTTTTGCTTCCCAGATTCTCCCTGGTTACGTCTGGAGGGTGTTGGGTGTCGTTTCATTTGGTGGAAGTTTGCTGTTTGTGGCTGCGTGTGGGTTACCACCATCCTCCGGAAGTATTTATTCTTCCTCCTGACATCCTTCCGGGCTTTTCCCCCTAGCCCACAATAGTTTTCACCATTACTTTAAAGTCACGATTTCTGTGTTTTCTAAGAATACAAAATACCTACTTTTTGTTCCCCGTAGCTGTTTGCTGTCCACATTCCTGTGGATTAGGGAAAAACGAACACATGCATTTCTCAGCATTTGGCTTCTCATGAGCTAATATGTGGAAAAAGCTCTTGATTTAAGAGTGGAGAGAGATGGTCATGATAGCCAAAGAGCAATCCCCCATTTTTCTTCCACACTCCTTAGTCAATTTGGTTATCAAAATAAAACCAAAAAAATTATTTTCATCTGTAAGGCATTTACTTGTAGGGCTTTTATCTTCTTTGGTTACCTCAGGTTTCCCCCAAAGAAGAAATCTAAGCTCCAATTAGGATGAGTGAAAGGAAGGTACCAGAAGGAATGCCAGATCCCCAGTGACTGCTCTTCACTAGAACAGGACCACAGGATTCACTCAACCAACCTAATTTCTTCCCACTTAACTAATAGAAGGCCGGGGAGTAACCTTTGCAGGCCAGTGGGCAGGAGCTGAGAAACACACCCAAATGAGCAAGGATGTATAACTGTTTACTACACAGCAGGCCAGCCTGGAGCTAATGACATTAATCCCCCTACTGCGTTTCATTAGGTGACAGACAGGGAGCCACACTTTGGAGGGAGCCCACTGCGTCTCCCACCAGCCAGCTGTGGAGAGGACCAGTGCCGCCCTCCCTCATTTGCTTTTCTTCCTCTATTATCCCTGACATGTGCACTGAACTACAGGCTGCATATGTTTAAAAATAATTAAACGTGCTCCAAACAAATAGGCAATGTTTCCGCGATCCCGGCAAGGAGCGTTCTGTGTGTTTTGACAGATTTCTCTGTTCGTTGGGTTCATCGGGCAGCCTGGCTCTTTGCTGTCACTCTCAAAAAACAGCAGATAAACCCCCAGGCAGGCTCACTGGCCTGTCTGACCATGGGCACAGAGGGCTTCCAGCTTGAGGGTCCTCAAGATGTTGGGGGGATCCATGTCTGGGCTACCAGCACAGCATGGGATGCAAATGGAGACATTTGAAGAACAAACTAAATTTGGGATTTTATGTTGAATGGTAGTGCTGTATTATAGTGAGAAAAGAGACTCAGTGACAATTATAGGAGAAAGTAGACAGACTATCATGGGGCATGAGGACCATTCCCCAACACCTTTCTATTAGAAGATGAAGAAGAAAGGAGGCTTATAAAGCCACATAAAATATATCATCATAAAACAAATTAAAATGTGTATAAAGTTAGTCAAAGAGAAAAGAGATTTGGTGGGTATACACACCAAAAAAAGATGCTAAAATAGGAAAAGCCTAATCATTTCTCTGAGACAATAGTCTTCATACAAAGGATACATTGTGTTGTGTGATCAACAACATCCTCAGCAATACTCACCCTGCAGCTGATTGATAAATAAATGGGAGTTTTTATTGCTCACTATGGGCTTGCCACATCTTGCAAAAGCATCACTACCCTAGTGGACTTCTATGGAGTAAGGAATGTGCAGATGTATGTGTCTGGTCTGTCAGGAAGGAGGAGGGGAGGGAGGAAGAGGAGGAGTAATCAGTATATTTTTTTCATGCTCTGAGGGTCTGGTTTAATCCAGGGACAGCTCCAAGAGAAGCCATAGAAGTGGATGCCCTTTAAATCCTTTATGCAATATGCTCAACTGTGATTTGAATCAATATTGATAGCAGTTAATGTTCAGTGACATTAATTTACCCATTGACTTCTCTGACCATCCATGGCGCCCAAAATGGTCTTAATATCATGTGACTTTTAAAGAACCAACAACAGCCTGCAGGAAGGTTTAGTTTCTCCTCAAGGAGGGATTTTCCAATATACTGCAAAGTGTAATATCTAAGCACTAAATTCTGCACCAGGAATTGTTAGATGATAGCCTGCAGGTCAAGTCCTGATTTCTGCCTGTTTTGGTATGGCTTGTGAACTATATGGCTTTAAAATTTTTTCAATGACTGAAAAAACACAAAAGAAGGATATTTCAGGATATAAGCAATTATTTAAAATTCAATTTTAGTATTCATGAGAAAGGTTCTATTGGAACCTCACTGTACTCCTCTTTCAAATATTGTCCATGGTTGCTTTCACACTGTACAGACAGAGCTGCAGCAAGACTGTGGACCACGGAGCTTAAAGTATTTACTATCTGTCCCTTTACAGAGAAATTTTTCTGACACCTGTTCTACACCATAAACAATAGAACATGACTACAAATCATCAACACTTTTTGGGATTGCCAAAATTAAAAACAGGCTCAGCATTGCTCATTTTTTCTAATGGGTTATTTGATAATATGTATCAAATAACACAAGGCATGTTTGCCCTTTGAGTCATAAAGTCCACTTCTAAGGAATTTGTCCAATAGTGGAAATTGGGAAGCAGTATGGATACCCAATGATACAGAAAATGATTAAATAAATTATAGTATAGCTCTACAATGAAATGCCCTACAGCCATTCAAAAGATTATTAGATATATGTAACAATGGCAAAGATAAGTTAGTGGAAGTATTCTCTGCCTTCATGCACTATCATCCCCTTTTTGGGAGGAAGAATCTTTTATTTCTGGGGGAACTACCAGGTTTAAGCTTTCATCGTGCTGACCAGGGGAAAAAGTATGGCATTACATGGAGCCAAGAAAGGCTAATTCGATTTATATTTTATGAGCATGGAGATCGTGCTCTTGGTTGACAGAAATGAGACTGGGAAGGGAATGGATCTGGAAAACTGGAGAGAGGGAAAGAGCAGAATAGAGTAGTATATTAATAGTTTTCAAGGACTGTTGTAAAAAAAAAAAGTGCTACAGATAGGTGGGTTAAAATGGGAGAACCTTCCCATTCCAGGTCAAGAGACCAGAAGTCCAAAATCAAGGTGTGGCAAGATCACACACCCCATGAAAGCACTAGGAAAGGATCTACTCCTTCTCTCTCTCTCTCTCTCTCTCTCTTCTTCTGGTGGCTTCAGGCTTTCCTTGACTTGTATATGGCAGTCTTCTCTCAGTGTCTCTTCACATCATCTTCCCTGTCTGCCTGTTTCTATGTTCAGATTTCCCTTTTATAAGGATACCAGTCAGCCGGGCATGGTGGTGCATGTTTATAATCTCAGTACTTGGGAGGCTGAGACAGGAGGATCACAGGTTCACGGCCAGCCTCAGCTACTTAGTGAGGCCCTCCGCAACTTAGTGAGATCCTATTTAAAAATAAAAAATAAATAAATAAAAAATAGGGCTGGGGGTGTAGCTCAGAGGTAGAATGCTCCTGTACTGCAAAAAAAAAAAAAAAAAAGGACACCAGCCATACTGGATGAGGGTCCACCCTAACGACCTCATTTTAGCTTGGTTACCTCTGTAAAGACCCTATTTCCAAATAAGGTCATATTCTAAGGTATGAAGGGTTAAGACTTCCATGAGAGACACAATTTACTTCATAACAAGCACAGATAATGAAAAAATTAAAGCAGGTTGGGTTTTGGAAGATAAAACACTACAAAGATAGCTTCAGTGGGACGGCTTGTGGAAGACGGTGTTGAGGTTGCTTCTCTGTGTCGACGTTTATATTGTGCTCCCCTGCCTTTCATTTCCTTTTCCTTTCTTTTTCTTTTCACTTTTGCTTTTTAAGAGAGCATATATGCCACTTATATAAAACCTAAAAGGTGTAAAAAGTAATCTAATGGAAAAGAAGTTTCTCTCTCACCAATCACTGTCTCTAAGCCCCTCCTTTCCCCTTCCAGAGACATTACTGCTATTAGTTTGTTGTGTATTCTGCAAGAGATGTTCTGTACACATGTGGGTAGATATTGTATATCTTCAGCGTGTAACACAATGATAGCCCTCTAAGCACACTGTTCCACTTTGCTTTTTTTCATATATGGGACTGGGATAGTTCCGTATCTATTCATATGGAGCTGCCCTATTCCTTTCAATATTACATCTTATGGACATTCCCTAAAGTATTTGACCAGGTCGTTATTGATTAACATGTGAGCTATTTACAATCATTTTCTAGTATAAATATTGTCACAATGTCTGTCTTCTGTATATGAAATTACTAACCATTTATAGGATTCTAAATATGTATAATGTAACCTCTATATCTGAACAGATATGGATTTTAAATTTTGGTAAATATTGCAAATGCTCTCCATAAACTTTGCACTAAGTTACATTCCTACCTGCAGCATATAGGAGTCCAGATTCCAGCTCCAACACAGTATATTAACAAATATTTTGACTTCCACCAATCTGAAAGATGAAAAGTCATTTATTTATTTAATCTATTTATTTTGGTACTGGGGATTTAACCCAGGAGTGTTCTACCTTTAAGCCACACCCCCAGCCCTTTTCATTTTTTATTTGAAACAGGGTCTTCCTAAGTTACTGAGGCTGGCCTTGAACATGCAATCTTCCTTTCTCTGCCTCCCAGGAAAATATTTTATTTTAACTTTAATGTTAAAATTATGAACAAATTTGCGCATTTCATTTTTTTATGAAGTAGGTTTCTGTATTTTTCATATGTTTAAGAACTATTTGTGTTTTCTTTTCTGTGAGTTATCTGTACATGCCCTTTGTTTTTCTATGTTGATATTGTTTTTTATTTACAATAGTTATAGTATTCAAATTAGAATAGTATTTGCAAACATTTTCTTTGCTCATCATTTTGATTTTTGTCTTTTTTGTGATGTATTCTTTTATGACTCATCCATTTTGTATATGTGCAGACTACAGTGGTACAACTTTCTGCTGATTACATGTGAGGTTTCACGTGGAAATATATTCAAAATGGGATGTGTAAAGGCCTGAATACATTAGTCTCTGTATTGAGGTATGCAAAAATTCTAATTTTCTTTTTAGATAACCCAATATCTATTTTGAGGCTTATTCCACATAATTGCATAAAACATTGTCTCAGACCAATTTGGGTAAAGTTATTCTTCTGTCGTGAATACAGTTAATTCTGAAGTTTGTGTTCCTATTCTTTTTCCTTTCTGCAATGTAGTCTGCTCATGTTCCCCAGGGCTTCATGAGATACTTGGTAGTCATAATAATGATGTTAGGCTCACTCTCTGGTCTCTGATCATCTCCATACTATCAGGTGAAGCAAAATTTGACATGGTCCTTGAGCATGGCCACGCCAAAGTGAAGGCATCTTCTGGTACCACTCTGTTCTTTCCGGGTTCCAGGGATGTAAGAGCCAAACAGCTCTCTATCATGGTAGCTCCTCATCACAAGCACAACTCCGATCCAGCTCCAGGACACTTAGTATCACACCTGCACACTACCAGAAACCTGCAAAAACATTTGTCTATTCCCCAGCCCATTGGAGAGCCCTTATTAGGGCAATTTTGAGTCTGCCTTATAGCCATCTCAGCATCTCTTTTGTCCCATGGTAACTAGGGCCTGAGCTTTAACACCATTTTTCAGAGGAGCCATCAGGAATCTGGGACACATATCTCCTCTATTCGCAGGTCTTCAACTATTTTTGTTTTCTATCACACTTCCCTTGGAAATAATTCTTTGAGTGATGGGGATGGTTTAAATTTTCTTTCCATTGATCTCTTCTATTACACTCCTTGAACAAATAGCCCAATAATTTTTTTTAATCTACACTGGAAGGATGGGGTGAAAAAAATAAACATAACTAGCCAGCAAATATTTTCCAGAAAATTTTAGTATAAAACCTAGAAAAATAGTCTTTGAAACTTAGAAGTCAAAGTTTGATGTCTAGCCGGGCGTGGTGGCGCACGCTTGTAATCCCAGTATTTTGGGAGGCGGAGACCGGAGGATCCGGGTTCACGGCCAGCCTCAGCTCTCTCTCTCTCTCTCTCTCTCCCTGTCTCTCTCTCTCTACTTAGTGAGGCCCTCCGCAACTTCGTGAGACCCGGTTTCAAAATAAAGTATAAAAAATAGGGCCGGGGGGTGTAGCGCGGAGGTAGAATGCCCCTGGGTTCAATCCCCGGTACCGCAAAAAAAAAAAAAAAAGTTTGATGTCTGTTTTCTGTGGTCTTATTATGTAAAAATGTAAAAAGTAATTTGTAAAATTACATTGGGGGCTATAAAGATCACCTGTTTATCTTTCTGGACTTAGGAGAAGGATCTTTAATTATCTAAAGAAATTTGATGAAGCATGGAGGGTAAAAAAATAAACTGATGGCTGGGCACAGGGGTTCATGCCTATAATCCCAGTACTTGGGAGGTGGAGACAGGAGGATCACAGGTTCAAGGCCAGCCTCCGCAATTTAGCAAGCCCCTCAGTAACTTATCAAGACCCTATTTCAAAATAAAAGGTCTGTGGAATGCCTCTGAGTTCAATCCTCAGTACCAAAAATGAACAAATATGTAAAATTGGTTCACATCTCCTAGTTATTAAGGTATAAAGTCAAACAAAAAATTTTATATACTACATGTCATTTTTATTAAAAATAAATAACCCAAAATATAAAACAACCAAATTTTAACATTAATGTCATTAACCTAGGTGAAGAGATTATAGATAAATTTGTTTTATTTAAATTTATATATTTTATAAAGTAATACAATTTCTTACATATTTATAGAAATGAAAAAGCAATGTTGCAATACATAATAGTTTTAGAAAATGTTGAAAATATACAAAAGCACAACAAAAGAACCAAAATTATATAAAACTCTAGACCTAGGAGATAATCACTGCCAATTTTCATTTTCATATATCCAGTTGTAAATTTTATACAGTTGAAATGACTCTTATCTCTTTTTATAGCCTCCTAAGTATTAACATGCACATTACGAATACTTTATCATGTCACTAAATATTCTTTACTTCATCAGCTTTTGTAGTGTTCTATGAAATATAAATTATTCAGTCTTTTGAAGTATATTTAGATTGTGTCCAGTTTTTCAATACCTCACAAATAATTCTATTATGAAAATATTTGTGAGTGAATCTTAAGTCCTTAAGTACTTTTTAATTTTTTTCTAACAGTGAACATGCTATGTTAACATGTAAATACATCAAAATAATCTGGAAAAATGTCTAATCAATTATAGCCAAGTATCCATCTCAGCCATTTAAAAAGCCTCAATAAACCACCTATAAAATGTCTACTTCTAAGCCATGTGACTTTCTTAATGTAATGTCTAATATAACCTAATTAAAAATACTCCTATACATCTGAATAGGGTAAAAGTTGTATAAGATTATTGGATACAATGTAGTTCAGTGTAAGAATTTCTACAAAATGTTTTTTTACTTTAGAAAAATTAATGAGACGTGCGTGGTGGTGCATGCTTGTAATCCCAGTACTTGGGAGGCTGAGACAGGAGGATCACAGGTTTGCGGGCAGCCTCAGCTACTTAGTGAGGCTCTCCACAACTTAGTGAGACCCTGTTTCAAAATAAAGAATAAAAAAAATAAGACTGGGGGTATTACTCAGAGGTAGAATGCCCCTGGGTTCAACCCCCAGTACCACACACACATAAAAATATATTAATAAGGATAGTTATTTCTCTTAATAGCTTAGTACATAATAATAAAATGTTCAAAACTATTTATCAAAGTATACATGGATATGGTGGTTTTCAAACATAGCTTTTGACACTCCTCTCATTAGGAAGCATAGTCTATCTTTCCTATTCTTCCTGGAGACTTGTGACTGTTTCCATCAATAAAAGATGGAATAAGAGATGCTGCAACTTCTGAGATGGCACCAGTGTGAGATGGCCGCTCAGTGTGCGGCTTCTGCCTTCTTCTTATGGGAACAGTGTCCCTGCGCCTCTGTGATGGAGAGGATACATGTGGGCCCTAGGACCCATGGTCCCTGCTGCACTCAGCATTCCTGCCACACGTCTGGAGTTCTAGTGTGAGTGAAGGGGCCTTCTTAAAGACAGTCCTCCAGCCCTGGCTGTGACATTGCACAGGCATCTAAATCACCCCCAGGTGAGACTCTAGAGACTGAGAAGCAGAGACAGACCATTCCTGCCATGCCTGGAGTTCCTGACATGCAGAATCATCACTAAAATGGTTAATTTTTATGCTGCTTGGATTTGGGGTGGCTTGTTATGCAGTCTCTACTTTTTTGGGGGGAGATCTTTGGCAAAGTTTATTTCCTATGGATATAATTTAGAACAATTGTTAAAGGGATTATTCCCTTTGTCTAGTTATCTCCATTTCCTTAATTGGTTAGAAGACGTCATTTTTGCATGTAAAGATGTCTTAACAGCAATAATGAGATGATTTTTGAGGGGGCATTCTTTACATAGATCATACGTCCAATACATTCACAATGGCTTCAAATAAATTAGGTCCAACTTAAACAGATGTGAGGTAAGAGAATAGCTGTATTTTATCCCAGGGGAGTTTGTATGGTCCAACAAGAGACTGTTGCCCTGAAGACACACTTTGATGCTAGTGTTATAGTACAGATACTGAGAAATAAAGAACTAAGAGTCTTATCCAAGTCTCTATGGTCTAGTTCAAATTGATTCCCACTTGAGGACTCACAGGGCATGAAAATATCATTAAAACCTGCAAAGGATTTTAATTATTTATAATAAAAATTCCAAAAGAAATCAGAAACATAACAGTCAACTGTAAAAGAAAAAGAAAAGAAAAAAAAGAAGAAAAAGAAATAAAAGAAAAAAGAAAGAAAGCTTTCCAGAAGTCACTTGGTTCTTGCATAGACTATCATCTAGAAAAGCCAGACTTGTGTCTTACAATGCAGAAACGGGACATATGTTTTAAATCTAGTGAATCTATAGTTTGGGCAAACTAAATATTGCTCTGAACTAAGACCAACAAAGATGATTAAATGATCCCTTTCTACCTGGTCCAATGTATCTAGTCCAAAGATAGCAACAAGGAAGTTAGGTTGGGGAGGGTACCATGATACAGTTTCTATTTCATGCCCCATGGATGTTTTCCCTTAGACCTATACACGATCTTCTGTACCTCCAGATTCTGTTTATATATAAAACTGATGTGAAATGTTTTGTTTTTGTTGCTTTGGTAGTTGCTCTAGTAGTTGCCTGTAATAAAGCGTCGTCCCATCAGAATGGTAAGCAATCCTCTAAATGGGATGACTATGAATAAAGTGAAAGGAAGCACTATTAATAAAAACACGAGGCGCTGGGCGTGGTGGCGCATGCTTGTAATCCCAGTACTTTGGGAGGCGGAGACCGGAGGATCCGGGTTCGCGGCCAGCCTCAGCGCGCGCGTACGCGCGTGCGCGCTCTCTCTCTCTCTCATTCTCTCTCTCTCTCTCCCTGTCTCTCTCTCTCTCTCTCTCTCTACTTAGTGAGGCCCTCTGCAACTTCGTGAGACCCAGTTTCAAAATAAAGTATAAAAAATAGGGCCGGGGGTGTAGCGTGGAGGTAGAACGCCCCTGGGTTCAATCCCTGGTACCGCAAACAAAACAAAACAAAACAAAACAAAAACACTGGGACAAGAAATGAATCCAGTACTGTACTAGGCAAACCGGACATACCCTTTCAAAGACTAGGGAAGGCATTTCAATAAATGAAAATTATGCTCAGAAGGTAAAACCATTCATGCAGGTGTACAAGACAGGCCATGACTTGGAAGACTGTTAGGACATAACTGTGTTCAGTTTGCCAGGGGGAAAGATTAGAACTGGAAGAAAAAAAAATTCTGTCACATTACTTAGGCAGTTCAACAGCAGCTCCTTCTCTTAGGAATGTGGCATAGGCCTATTGACAACTCTGTGATTTGAAGAAAGATTCACAAGGAGAGGAAAAATATCCATTACCCTTCTTTGCCTTGGATACCTCTGGGGGCATCTGGACCACATGTCTACCCTTATTAGGTACAGACTTCCAGAACAGGCATGGGTGGTAGAGTGGGTATGAGATTGATATATAAAAAGTGACTCTCACATTGACTGGCATGTAGTGTGATATTACTTCCTACTAAATGCTCTAAATTTTAATGCATTCTGGATATAGTCACATAATTACTTAGCAAATATTTATTGACTCTCTCTTATGTGCCAGACCTTGCTCCAACAATTGACATACATTAATAAACAAAACAGATAAACAAGCTTTCCCCCAGGGAGTTTACAATCTAGACTTTGATCAAAGTGTAAGATATAAAAATGCTTTGGGTCAAAATTACATGTGAACCCTGGGAGAGAAAGTGATCTTCCTATGTTTCCTTCAGTATGTCCAGATCATCTTATTCTGGGGTATGTGGAAGTTAAACACTTGCATGGCACTTATTAATGAAGTGTCTTCTGTATTTATTTATTTATTTATTTTTGTGGTACTAGGATAGAACCCAGGGGCATTCTACCTCTGAACTACACTCCCAACCCTATTCTTTTATTTTTGAAACAGGGTCTCACTAAGTTGTAGAGGGTCTCACTAAGTTCATGAGGCTGATGGCAAATCTGCTATCCCATAGTCTCAGCCTCCCAAGTACTGGGATTACAAGCATGTGCTACCACACTCAGCTACATCTCTGTCTTAATACAACTGCTTGAGTAGAAAATTCCTTCTTCATAAGCTCACCTTAGATACTTTTAACAGACAGCTTGGATAAGTACAAGTGTGTACACATCTATTCTAGACAATTGAACCAATAAAACTTATTGTTATTATTATTATTATGGTTAGATATAGAATGTCCCCTGAAAAGCTCATTTATTAATATTCAGAGTTGATATAATTAAGTCATGAGGATTGTTAACTCATGAGTGGATAAATCCATTGTAATGGATTTACTGGGTGGTAAAGGGCAGGTAGGGTGCGTGTGGCTGGCGTAGGTGGGTCCCTGCGGATGTGGCCCTAGGAATTATATATGGTTCCTCCTCCCCTTGCTCTATCTTTCTTGCTTCTGGTCTCCATGCTGTGAGAGCAGAGCATTTGCTCTCTCCCTCTACCTGCTTCTTGCACTATGCCCTGAGCTCTGCACACCCAGCTTGACTTGGGCTGAACCCTGAAATCTCCAAAAACCGTGAGCAAATAAATCTTCCTTCCTCTCAGTTGTGTGGTCAGGCTTATTGGTTCACAGCAGTGAGAATGCTTCCTGGAACAATTATTATTATTATTAAAATTGAGTGTGAGTTAAACAGGAAGAAAAAACATGGACATATATCCACTAATTAATGGGTCACTATCATCTAAATACACATACAACAGGCATTCTGTTAGATTCTAGGGGCACAAGGAACACTTCCTGTTGTGCTGGTTAAGATATTTGCAAAATATACATATAGTAAAACATGCAGCTGCAGAAGCATAAGAGTTTGTTTTCTCTGAGGTAGGTTGGTGGAGGATATGGAGGTAGTGAGTGCTGGAAGACTGTGGAGAATAAAGGGTGTTTTTCTCTGAGTCTTGATTCATAAGAGAAGTTTGACAGTTTAACAAAGGGTGAACTGCTCAGAAATTTCCAGGCTGAAGCCACAGCATGGAGTGTAAAGCACAAAGTATATTTTAAACCTCACAATGTCCCTGTGAGGCCGATTTAATTATCTCCATTGTAGAAAAGAAAAAACAGAAACTCAGAGAGAGTGTTCAGAGGGAGTTAGTTATACAGGTAAGGGAGGAAGCCCCAGCATTTTGATCAGCTTTGGCTGACCCCAAAGCATTTTCTCTCTCTACTATATTAAGCTGTGTCCCTGTTCATAGAATGAGACCAAAGGTAAATGCACATCTATTATAGTTGTATGAAACTGCTATCGTACTACTGAATATCTGAACCATTTTATCAGGGACTTATTCATAACCTAACCAGAGAATAAACTCTCTACCTCAGACACAAATTGAGCAACCACTGGGTACTTGGTATTATAGACATGGTTTTGCATGAAATCCCAGAAGACGTGACCTCATATACCACCAGAACAGAAGACAGGGTAAGGAAGGAAGGGTGAACTTGAACACCTCCTGCCCTATATCATTTGGTAACTGCTGCCCCAACAAATGCCAACTGTTGCCATGAAGAATTGAAGGCTGAGGGTGGCCATATCCAATGTTTTCAGAAAAGCCAGGAATAGAGAGTTTACTTGACATCTTCCCATTTTAAAATTTGGAAAACAAATTCATTTTTTTTTAAAGAAACACCCTAGAGACCCCACAAAATGTTACTGGGAGATATGATTGTGAGATGCCTGCTGAGAGTGTCTAGCTATTTAAGTTACATTAGTAAGTAGTGGAGTGGAACAGAATGGGGGCTGGGCTTGGGGTGAACTTGGGGTTCAGTGTAAGTGTTCAATAGACATCTGTTAACTTGGCTACTCTTTTATAAGCCTTCTGAGAACTGTGGCAACTTTCTGTTCTTGTTTCTTTTTGCACTAAGTCATCTTTCTTGGCACTTGAAAGATTGAGTCCTGTGCTTTCTGACTGGTCTCTCAGGACCCTTTGCGTCTCCTGGTCTTTGTGGTGAAAGCTCAGTCCTGCAAATTCGGCCTGAGCTCAGTGGACAAGTAGTTTGCTGATCAAGTTCTACTGTGACACTTGCCAAGCAGCAGAAACTCTGGGAGCCATGCTGGAGTGAACGTGGCAGCGACCTGCTCCATCTCCTGGAGATGACTCAGCTGCAGCTGTCCTGTGACAGGGCCTGTCTCCTGCTGCCTTCATTGTAGACTTCAAAAGGACCCTAAATTACAGCAATTATAACAACATCCTGTAAATCGTGAGTTTGTGACCAAACAATATCTCCAAATGTATCTCCCAGGAGATATACTTGGAAGTGACATTATTTGTGCTGTGAATTTTCAGTAAAGAAAATGGTTAAGAATGTGTAGAAAGATGGTGATGGAGTAAGGACCCCTAGAGGATCCTGTCTCTAACTTGTCTCAGGATCTCCAAACTGAGCAGCATTCCACATCTCATACTACCTTCATGGGAGGTGAGAAATAAAGACAAAGAAACTCAATAATACCTACAAGGCTACCTTTTAACGCCCAGGCTGAAAAATGGAAAAAAAGACAACCAACTAGAGACATGAGAACAATAGCCACAGATAGGATCTGTGGACCGCATCAGCAGGCTGGCTGGAAACTTTGGAAGAACCAACAAATCTTATAATCAGCAACCTGAGACCTATTTCACAGACATCGAGATCACTAGCCACAGAATAACACAGCCACGGGACGACAGGATAGAGAAGGATGACCACATTCACTTTCCCATCCATCGCACCCCCCCCATCTGCTGCACCTTCAGAGGGTAAGGAGCCCCCCCCACCAAAAAAAAGAGAGGACAAAAGCAGACTGTGGCTGCAGTTGCACATGAAACTCTGAGGAATACAGTGGATCTGAAAGCTACAGACCAACCCAGCCTTCTCTGTGGAGAGCGAGGAGTCCCATACTTGCACTGGGACTGGCCCCAGCAGCACTCGGTGCCCATGCAAGCAGAGAGAAACACAGGGCCAGGGTCTGTGTAGTGCGTGGAGTCCCACACTTGCATTGGGACAGGCTCCAGTAGCACTCATGCAGGCAGAGAGAGACATTGGGTCTCACCCACTGCCAGGGTCTCACCCACTGCAGGAGACCAAGTATTGGGGCTGCAAACTGAACTCATTGCTCTAGGTTACTGAGCAAGTGAGAACGCTTGGAATATGCTTGAGAATCTACTATAATAAGTGGACCTTAAATGGCTGAAAGTATCCACGAAGAGTCTAAGAGGTTGGCAGAGGCCAAGTACAATGATTTTTTTCTTTTTTATCATTATCATTTCATCATAAATATAAATATCATTTATATTTCCTCTTTGCTGTTTTGTTCTGTATGTTTTTTGCTGCTGCTCTGTACTTGTATATTTGTAGGGTTTTTCCCCTCCCCTTTTGCAAGCTTTTCCCCTCTTTCCTATCTCTTCCCTTCTCTCCTTCCCCCTTTTTTCCTCTCTTTTGTGGAATAGGGAATTGAGCTGAGGACCCTAGTGAATGCTGGGATAATATCCTGGGCCATGCCTCCAACCCCCAGCCTAGTAGAGCCTTTTCCCAGGAACCAGCAGGGGACAGCCCATCCCTGTATCTCCTCCCTAATCTGCCTCCTTAGCAAAGCAGGAGACAAAGCAGGCAGAGGAACAGGCTTGAACAAGAGCTTCTGAACAACTTTCACATCTCTTCTAAGCAAGTTTCAAATCAAGAAAAAAAAAAAACTGGTAAGGAAACATCCAAAGCCACAAGGGAAAGCAGCTCTACTACAACAAAGAAACTTTACTCACTCCCAATTAAGCAATTCTTAAAGTTCCTTTTTATTTTTTATTTTTTTCTCTTTTTCTCTTCCTTTTCTCTTGTGTGTTAACATGCAAGAGATTGTCTGTGTTCTATTTTGTCTGTCAGACTCCAAGTGAACCTGTCTACCAATGCCTTGTCTGAAATACATTTTATATCAATATACCCAAATATTCTACATTGGCTACTAAAATCCTCCTTTATTTTCACTATCTCTAATCTTCACTATACATTACCTAACTACACTCAAACTCTTATTCTACTTGATTCTATTCTCTACTTCACTCTATTCTTGCATTCCTTACTCCAGCTCCTTCCTCCTTACTTACCCTTCACCATGAAATACAACACAATTTGCCCTCGTATATACCAGATGACCCCTCTAAACCCCTGCTGCTGAGGTTGGACCAGATAGGTAAACCACCAGAAAGGACTGCCAGATACTAAGGACAAGCTAATCACAGCTGACAGACAGAACCATCCCACATCCCGCACATTGAAGTTTAAAAACGCACAGAACATAAGCTGCTCTGCTCTCACCTCTGAGTCTACTCCCTATTACAGAGGCAACAGACAGGTCCCTGGACCTTAACACCTGGAACCCATCAATATTATCACCACATCAGGCAGAGGGAGCTCTAGAGTAACTGCAACCCATTACTGACAATCTACAGGCAGAACAACAGTGGGGTGATATGGGACACAGACCACAAAGTTGGTATTAAAGGGTGATAAACACACAACAGAAAGCTGAGAATACCCATACAGTAGAGACTATTCACTTCTAAGGCATACTTTGAAGTAAATATCTACCTCCAGAATAAGATACTCTAAAGGGAGAGAAAGTAGACATAGGAAACCTACAGAGTGAGAGAGAGAGCTATCAAAAGCAACAAAGATATAAAATTAAGAAACCTGAAATCATGAGAAAGAAGAATAACAAAGAAACAATGAGTCCCCACAATTCCACAACAACAGAACCTGCCAACACAGAATTGCAGAGATTGCCATAAGGACAATTCAGAACTTTAATAGTAGAAATGATACAGGATTTATGAAAATAATTCTTAGAGAGCCTTAAAGAAATGAAGGATCAAATAAACAAAGAATCTAATACCCTGAAGAGGAATCAAAAGAAGTTCTGAAGGAAGTGATGCAATAATTGAAATGAAGGCATTAATACAAACCATCAACAGTAGACTAAACCACATGGAAAACAGAATCTCACTCTTAGAAGATGACCACTCCAAAAATGAGCGCATAGTATATAATTTAGAAAAAAAAAACAATTTGACAGCATGAGTTGGACATTGAAGAGATCTGGGCCAACTTTAAAAGAGCAAACCTAAGAATAATAGGCATAGAACAGGGGCTAGAAGCTGAAACCAAAGGAATCAAAAATCTTTTCAGAGAAGTAATAGAAAAATTTTCAAATATAGAAAATGAGGTCAACACACAGGTACAAGAAACATATAGAACCCCCATTAGACAAGATCAGTAAAAAGGTTCACTATGCCACATAATAATCAAATTGACTAAAGTGGAGGCCAAAGAGAGAATCTTAAAGGCAATGAGAGTAAAAGACCAAGTGATAGTCAGAGGCAAACCAATAAGAATCACTCCAGACTTCTCAAACCAAGTCATGAAAGCCAGGAGGGCCTGGAGTGACATGTTCCAAGCTCTGAAAGAAACAACTTCCAGCCAAGACTACTCTACCCAGCAAAGATATCTTTCAAATTTGACAGGGAAATAAAAATCTTCCAGAAGCTGAAAGAATTTATGTCTTCCAAACCAGCACTAGAGAAAATACTCAAAGAGATAAATTACAAAGAAAAATAATAAACACCAGAACCAGAGAAACAATGATTTCCATCAAACAAACAACTAAGCAAAGAAGAACAATCACTACCTCAAACAGAAGTTACAACTCAAAATGTTAGGAATTAAAAATTGCATGTATGCCTCTACCACCCTGAACTTAATCAAGATGTGTGATTACAATGCACCAATTAAAAAAAAAGAATGTGCATAGATTATGTAATACATGGTATATGCTAGTTCAGGATAATTCTATAACCAAAAGAAGACATGAGGGTAAAAGTTCCAAGACATTGTTTTGAATGATTTGGACTTTCTGAATGATTTCATTGAGACCAGGTCCAATCAGATTTTATTATACAAAACACACGTGCATGCACGTACACACAAACACACACACACACACACACACACACACACACACACACCCCTATATATTTACATGGCATTTTCTATGTGCCCAATGCCATCCTACTCCTTTACTTAGTTATTGTATGTGACAATGAAGTAGGTACTATTAATACCCCTGCTGTGAGGAGAGGTACTGGGCAAAGAAAGTCTAAGCAACTTGCTCAAGGTTATGCCATTAATAATAGAGCTACAAGTTGAACTTAAGTGATGTGGTTTCCAGAGCCATTCTGTATTCATGAATATACTTGAGTATGATATTTATTACATTCTTTGGTGAAACAAACCTTTCATGCAGATGTGACAATGTGTGATAGTTTTGAATACTCTAAGTTCAAAATACAAATTAATGAAATTAACTAAAATTAATGAATTACTTAGAAATTAATGAAAATATCCTTAATATCACAGGCTCTGAAACTTTCAATGCTTCTTTGGGAGCTCACAAAATATAGTGGCCACTAGATCAGGGCTGTTGTGGTTGGAAATGAGCTGTGTGACAAGTTTTCATTGTAACATTAAGCATAAAAATACCTATTTTAACTTACTGGGTTGACTTAGTATTTGTATGCTCTTAGGAAAGGGCCAACCCATAACAAGTACTAAATAAATATTAGCTATTTGCCCTCCAATCACTTATTTATTCATAATATAAATCATGCATATGCCTCTGCTGAATATTAAAAGGTCTTCAATCTGTCTGCCATTGAGCTTAGACGCGGAGGATGCAAATATGAGGAAACCACAGCTCCTTTCTTAACAGAGTATATATTCTAACAGAGGAGACAGATACATAGGGGAAAACTATTTCAGTAAGTGAAAGGAAGTCCAAACAAATATGGGACAGTGTGGAAAGAGTGAGCTGTTCCATCTGGAAAGTTGAGGGATTCACAATGGAGTGGTAAACTAGACTGTGAAATAGTAATCCAAGCCAGATCATGGAAGCTTGGAAGTGCTGTGTCTCACTGAGTGGGGAGTAGATGATGAGTAGTGGTGAGTGGTGAGTAGTGGTGAGTAGACCCTGGATATGCAGCACACTCACAGCCACCCACTCCTAACAGTCATGGTGGCACCTGGCTACATTTAGTACTCTTTATTTTTTTAAGAACAGTTTTAGAGTTGTAGAAAAAATGGAGCAAATAGCCCATAGAGTTCCCATATCCTTCCTCTCCCATGAACTGTATACATTATTAAAACACTCCACAAGTTATTCTGATACACAGACTGGATTCAATATTCTTGGCTAAAAGCTAGAATGTGGCAGCAGCGGGTTCTGAGGGTGGAGGGAGCAGAGAATGGGAGGAAGAGAAGGAGCTGGATAAGCAAGAAGACCGGCAAGGTAGGTCCAGGGCACTAGCAACCTGCCCCCATGGGCCATACCAGCAAGACTGGTTGATCCTATGGAGAAGAGGCAGTTACCAAGTGGCTCTAGGAAGAAAAGTGGGATTTTCTGATTCATATCTTAGAAAAGAGGTTGGCAGTTGTGAGGAGAAAGATTGATAGTTTGTGGCAAGCCTTCAGAGATGAGTTGGGAGAAGCCTGAAAAAGCTCAAGCAAGAGATGATCAAGGTGAAAAAGAGGTCATGTTTGGACCATAGGAGGGAATGATGGTGTCTCCAGGGACAGAACCATGGGGCACTGAGAGAATACAAAGATGATGATGAAGACGAAGAAAAGAGACTTCAGTGTCCCAGGTATAAGGAATGATGATTCTTTCTCTCTCATCCATTTCAAGATGTTCCTCCTTTCATTTCAGTGTTAATCTCCTCTCCTCTCACCAGTTTCCTCATTAACTCAGCCTCATTATGCAGAGTAGCTATCCTAGTCCTAATTCTGTAAGACCTGTCTGCTCTGGTGACCCTCCAGCACATGCTGACCACCATGTTTCCAAAGAGGAGCTCATCTGTTTGGTACACTACATCCTTTCATACTAGCCCAGTCCCAGCCATCCTACAGATTGACCTTCCTGGGGTCAGATGTCCTCCCCCAGGCCACTCACCTCTAGCTGGCTTGGGAAGGAAAGTATTCAGATGGTACAGAGTGTGGGTGTTCTGATGGAAGGGACAATGAGAGGGCAGATGTCATATTATATCTCATAAAAATAGACTTATAGTGATCGATTAAAATGGAGGGGAAAGAGCCGGGCATGGTGGCACACGCTTGTAATCCCAGTGCTTTGGGAGGCGGAGACCGGAGGATCCGGGTTCATGGCCAGCCTCAGCTCTCTCTCTCTCTCTCTCTCTCTCTCTCTCTCTCTCCTTAGTGAGGCCCTCTGCAACTTCGTGAGACCCGGTTTCAAAATAAAGGATAAAAAATAGGGCCAGGGGTGTAGCGTGGAGGTAGAACACCCCTGGGTTCAATCCCCGGTACCTCAAAAAAAAAATGGAGGGGAAAGGTATATAAGGCACAAAATGTTACGATGTGCTGAAAGGGAGAGATAGAGATAGAGAGATGAGAGAAAGAGAAAGAGAGAGAGAGAGAGAGAGAGAGAGAGACAGAGAGAGAGAGAGATAAATCACCATGGAGGTTCAGAGAAGGGACATCAGTTTATGTGGATGGCTGTATGAGTTTCTGGTTGTTGTAATGGATTACCGTATACCTCCTAATAGCCTAAAATAAGAAAAACTTTATCTTCTTACAGTTCTGAATCTCAGAGGTGCTATGAGCCTCTCCCTGGACTAAAATCAAGGTGTGCACATGCCTTTCTGGAGGCTCTTGGGGGGAATCCATTTCCTTGTCCTGTCCAGCTTTTAGAGGCCTCCTATCTTTTGACTCATGGACCCCCTCCTCTATTTTCAAAGCAGCAATCATGGATGGAATTCTTACTACATCCCACCACTCTGACCACCTTTCCTGCCTCCCTCCTTCCTATGTAAGGGTCCCTGTGGTTACACAGTCTGCCAGGATAATCTAGCATAAATCCTAGTTTTAGGCCATCTGATTAGAAGCCTCAATTCTATTTGCTGAGTCAATTCCCCTTTGTCATGTAGCAACCTATTCACGGGATGTGAAGATTAGGGTGTGAACCTCTTTCAGGGGAAGTGCTGTAGTGCCCATCACCAGGGCTTTTCAGATGGACACAAGCAAAGAAGAGAGAGGTGGGAGGGTGAGGGCTCTCAGAGTAGGATGAATAGTCTAGCTTGGCTGGAACTTGGGGTTTACAAGGGAAATATCAGGTGACAGAAATAGAACAGCGGTCCCGGGTCGTATTGTTGTCAACCTTTCATTTTAACCATTTTACCAGCTGTGGAGTGATATCTCACTATTGTTTTAATTCACATCTCTCTGATGATTAATAATGTTGAACACATCTTTGTATGCTTGTTGGCCATTTGTGAAATGTTTTTTTTTTTCTTTTTGTGATTGCTGGGGTCATTTGGGGTATATGTTTTGGTAGTATTGAACATTATGCTTCAGGGGATGGAATGTGTTTGGTAAGCGATAGTGATAGGGAGTCACTGAGAAAGTTTTAGAGAAAGGAAATGAGATAATAGGACATGCTTTAGGAGATAAATTTGATATACAGACTGGATCAGGGCATGGAAAAATTGGATGAAGTCAATTCAGCCACAGATGTGGCTGTGGGAGTCTCCCTAAGAAAATAGAAAAATAATTACATGGAGAGGCTGTGGAGTAGTGTTTAAGTTAAACTGTAGTCAACCCACCTCAGTTTATTCCAGACATACAAATTTTAAAAGAAGTTTTTACAGGTCCCCTGAACTGGGTGGCTTCACCTATGCAAGTGATTATCTGATCATGCAATAGCCATCATGCCTTCGTGGGGTTGGGGAGGGTGATAACCTCACCCCAATGAGGTTAGAATGAGAATTAGGTGCCAAGTTGCAGTGGACAGGATCTAAGTCAAATTGTCAAAATTAGGAAAGATGAGTCAAGCCATACAACTGTGTCAAAATGGATACTGGAATAAGAGGGGTCAGAGTGGCCTCCATGGGGTGGTAGGAGCCAATGGCTATCAAAGGAAGGGGGGAAAGCAGGAAGCAAATGAGGGGAGGGTTTGGATAGTTCTGGGGACAGGGTGTCAATATCTGTGGCAGCTGGTATATGTGTCCCCAAGTATGTGATTTCCTGGGGCTTAAATGGACCAGAATGATGGTATAGACTGACTAGGTGGATATGGAGGTTTTTTTCTCTTTAATTCATGGCCAAATTTGGCAACCATGACGACTTTCCAAATGATGTAAAAACAATAGGATTCCAGTGTATTGATTCCTTTAGATTAAGCAGTAGCCATCTATTTGTAAAGGAAAAGTTTTGCCCCTCCTCTCTTGCCATGAGGTCAGAAAACTTTATTAACACCTGATATTCATAGGGAAGAGTGTAATCATTTAGTTTCCGCACCCTCCCTGGAGGGTGCTGTTACACTTTTCTGCAGAGAAGCCACCCTGCAGCTGAGGTTCAGGGCCTTGTCCAGGTCATATCCTGTGACAAGGTTAGCGTAGGGTTAGCTTTGGCTGTGTGTACCCACTCTCGGTTTGGCTCACTCTGCCTATAATCATGGTAGCCCTGAAAAAGAATCAGTAAAATGTGATGCCAGACAGTAGCCAGGGAATTCAGAGATGGATAATAATCTGTTCTCAGTGTGTCTGTTAGAAGTGGTACCATGCAGTAGATAGAGTTGGGCCTCTTAATCTTCTGGACCAAGGACTGCAATTAAGAAACCTCTCTGGATACACAGTCTGTCCCAGCTTTCATTTACTGAGTTTTTAATGTGTGTGCAAAGGGTGTCCTATTGCAGTTTCTATTGTAGGGGAATGGGTATCCTTTTATACCGCTGCTGAGTGTGAAAGCTCGTACAACTTTTCCTGAAAGCAATTTGGTAATATTGTTCAAAAGCCCTTAAGATGGCACTTGATCCAAGTATTGCACTTTAGAAACGGACCACAAATTATTAAGAAGGGCATAAAGTTGTATCTACAAAGATGTGCATCTAAGCATCACCTTTAATAGCAGAATTTCTCAACAATTTAAATGTGTGACAATAGTGGGATTTTGTTAAAATTGCAGAATGGAACTCTATGCAGCCATTAAAAATGATGATGCAGAACAGGAGTAGGCAAACTACAGCCCATGGGCCAAATCAGCCCACTGACTTTAATTGTAAATAAAATTTTATGGGAGCATAGCCATAACCACTCATTGATGTATGGTCTGTGGCTGCTTTTTGAATCACGACAACAGAGGTGACAGAGATTATATGATTATCTTTATGTCTTTTATAGTCATCCTTTTAATATTTGAGTTTTTTCCTTGTCCCTGGAGTACTATAGCATTGTTTTCTCACTAGTAGGACAAAACCTTACAGTGACATTAGTTTGCAACATACAATACTTATTCAAAAAGAGCTCATCTATTATATTAGCTAGTAATTCATTCTTAACTGAAATGTCAGAATTCTCCATTCATCATTCCTCTGGATGGCTATGAATAATTATGGTCAAGCTGCTTACAGGCAATATCAGGAGGTACAGCAGGTTGCCTTTCTTTCCTCTTTGCCCACTTCAGACTTCCATTCTTCCTTCTCTATTTTGCCATCCATGAGGAGGTTGAAAAAAGGCACAGGGGACAAACAGGATGAGGATAAGAACCTTCCTACTGCGTGGTGGCTTTGTAAGAAGCCTCACAACCTCTGGGCTTGACTGACTCACACATTGTTGAACACCTTTGTGTTTAGTGTTTTCAGAGCTCAAACTTGATGGATCACCCCATGATGCAGAAATCCATTCCCTCCAGCTGCTGCTCCCCTGGCTTTTCCTGTGGTCCTCAGGGAAGACTGTCCTATCAGAGTCCCCCAGCTCTTTCTAGAGTGTTCTCTTAGGTAGGATTCAAAGTGTTTCAACTCTGGCTTGATCACCCCTTCCCCAGTGTCCTGCAGTAAATGCTCACTCGTATTTCAGCTGGCACACTGGAGGTGTGCAGCTGACCCCAATGCCACAGCGATGCTTTTCTGCTTCACATATTGAAGACTTGGATGACTCATCTCTGTCTTTGGATTTTCCAGGTGAATGTTGGACATTGGCACACTCACTTACCAAACCCCTGCAGAAGCTACTGAGGCCTGAAGGTTCTTTGAAGTCCTCTATCACTTACATCAGGGACAGCATATCCTCCCTAACTCTCTTTGTGAGAGGCGAGTTGGTGAAAACACAAAAAGTCTACTCCAAACCAGACCACCAGACCTCCATGCAAAACTCTAATTGCTCATTCTTTGTGACTGAGCCATCTAAACAGGTTTCCTCCACTGCCCTTCTCTCTGATTAGTGATATAATAGGTGATTTTGTTTCCTTTTAGTTTTCTGTATATTTTAAATAAACATATATTGCATATATGGTAAAATATATAAAATATTCTGATTCCATTTTAAAATGTCATGTTCAAGTCCTAGAGCATCTTTTGTTCTTAGTATTCACACCTATACATTGGCTTGACAACATAACCCATTTAATATCATTGCTTGACATGTAATAGATATTGCTATATAGCTATAATAATATTTATTTATCTGGAAAAAAGGATGCAAGGTCTACTTTAAAGAGGAAGTTTATCAGAAACACAAAGTGTTTATTTCCTACATGTGTTATAGCGCAGGATTCTTTTTTATTCTGGTAAATAGAAAGATCATCCTCAACTGTAAACACACACACACACACACACACACACACACACACACTTCTAACTTGCTTACTGCTTGCTTCCAACTCAAGCTAATTACTTGAACAGCACCTTCAGTGGAGAAAAGCTGACACTAGAAACTGGACAAGGTCTGTGTCTTCAGTCCTCTGAGGAGAGAGCAGTAAGTAAGGTGCTCTGCACAGCTCAATCATTTGCACTGCAGGAAAGCCACACTTCCAAGGGCAGGCAATATGTCTGCAGTATCCTCCTGGAGGAAGAAGGGCCAGGAGCTCATCTTTATGGCTTGAGGCTTGAAAGCTGCTTAACTGGGCGGAACGCCACCTCCTTGCCATCAAAGCTGTCCACCTGGCAGTGAATCTCAATGAGACAGCTGACTGGCTCAGCAGACACGTTGCCTTGCCAAGGGGATGAGAACTTAACCAGAAGGTCTTTCAGGAAATCTGTTTAGGATGTGGGGGATGAAGAGGCAGAGAAGGATTAATTCATCCCCTAAATGAGGCGAATGAGAAGGGGTAACTGTTCTGTGGTTATACAAACCATTTCGAGCTTTTTTGTACCCTTAGTTCCGTAAGGCCTAAATTCTGTAAGACTCTGATTTTGGTTTCCGATATTAGCATTAAACATTCATTGAGAGTGCTTTGTAAATAGAACATGGAAGTTGGTTCATTTCAAAGAATGAAGCTAAGATAAAGCCTTAAAACACGTTCTCATTGGAAAATACCCAATGGGAGCGAGAATATCCCCAGGAAGCACAAAGCTATTCATTTCTAAAATTTACATTTGGAAAATGTCTTGGATTATTAGTTTTCCCCAATGGCTTAGAATTATAACCCAAATAATTATGATAACTCTATTTACTCAGTACTTGCTATGCGTCAGGTACCACATGCAGCACTTTACGTTTTGATCTAACGACCTTGAGAACCTTCTGGGTGGTGAGTCTTTTCAGCTTCACTCCACGGGCAGGAAAAACAAGATCCAGACAAGTTTGGTAAATTGTCCACAGGCATATAGTGATAAGCGTCCAGCATATACCCTATCTGTAGTTTCTACTACTCCAAACCCAAGAATCTCATCTACCAGGCTGTATATATCAAGTCTGCTATAAAAAGTTGTATTTTATCGCACAATGAACAAAAAGGGCTGCAGCTAGAAGACTGTGTGGACACGTGTGGGATATGGGGCTATTCCATCAAACCACTCGCACATTTATCCCATCTTCCCCATGGACTCGATTGTTCCCGTCACTGGCTCTTTGGTGAAGCTGCCATTCAGAAGAACCTGCATGTGCCTTGAGATAAGCTTCTGAAGGAGAAGAAGCCAGCAGCACATCATTCTGTGCCCTTCCCCTGTCCACTGGTGGCAGCAAGAGGGGAGGAAAGCACAGATGAATGAAATCTGGGCACGATCTTCTGAAATCCCAGTTTTCTACCTCTGGCTTTGAGTTATGACAGACAGTTCCTCCTCTGCCTTTGGCAACTGTGAAAAATTATTAATTTTTGCTAAAAAATATATATACACGTAAGGTATATTAATAGATATACACATACATATAAATACACTCATATATAGTATACATGTAACTACACACGCATATATGTATATATGTACGATATAACTATATCTATATTCTCTTTTTTAGTAATGTCTCTGATTCTTTTGAAATTGAAGAAGATAAAATTCAGGAAACATAATTAAAGGAAAGAGCATGAAAGAGTTGTGGATATAATCTCTAAAAGAAAAGCCTACTGCCAGGCATGGTGGTGCACACCTATAATCCTAGTATTTGAGAGGCTGAGACCTGAGGATCTTAGGTTCCAGGCCAGCCTCAGCAACGTAGCAAGACCTTGTTTCAAACTAAGAAAATAAAAGGGCTTGGAGTGTATCTTGGAGGTAAAAATGTCCCTGGGTTCAATCGCCAGTACCAAAAACTTAAAAATAAAAGCAAAGTCTACTGTGACTAAATGGATATTTGGAAACAGCTTAATAAATCAAAGCACTGACCACCAGCATCATATAGCCCAGACTCACTATTCCAGGCTGTGAGATATTGGTGGGCCGAGTTATGAAATTTAAGTCTTATTTTTCTCTATGTAAATAGGAGCAATAGAACTTAAAGGTTTGCTGTGAAAAATGCATGAGAACCCCCATAAACAGTGCTTAACATCATATTAGTCCTTTGCAGATACTCAAAGTTCATCAGGTATTAACTGATCTCATTGGTCTGGAGTGCTACTCTAGTCTTAGGGATTGAAAAAAATAAATATGCTCTGCACAGAATGCATCTTCTCACTTATTCTTCAGGTTCAGCCTAGAAGTCATCTTCAAAAAAGAACTAACTTCTTAACTCAGTTCATCACTGGATAAGAAGGAATGAGCAGCTTTTCCTGTCACGGGTGGGCTGAGGAACCACCCCAGGTGCTGCCCTAGCACCTCGGTGTGACTGCCCGCGGAGGACTGTTTGCTCATCTGTCATTCCCTTGGAGACTGGGGCTATAATTTATCCTCTATCCCTGACACCTTACAGTGTGTTTGAAATACAGAGTCTGCAAAATAAACATCTACTGGGAGAATGAACTAGACTCTATGAGGTGATGTACCTGAGCATGTTAAGTCACCGGGAATGCCCTTACACTCCTTGGGTATTATTGTAATATGCAGCAATGGCTGCAACATAGAATGATTCACACTAACTTTTTTTCCCTGATACTACTAATGAAGATAAAAGTTATTTAACCATTGGCTCTTTAAATACTGAATGATATCTCCCCATACTAACACTTCACTAAATGAGCAGTTTTATCTACAAACGTTTTGTTTCTGTACCTAAGTGGATACTAATTTTAGAAGAGAACAGTAGGTGTGCAGTCTCTGTTAATAGCTCAGATAGAAGTTATTTTTGGTGATGTCACGAGGCTCACCAAAATGTCTATGCTGATCTCATGAGGCCAGGACCACAGTAACTGAAGTGGTGAATTCTTTCTTATATATACTTTTATTAGTGCATCACAATTGCACATTAAATGTATATATACATACATACACACACATATATGTATGTATATATACATATACATATATATACATATATATATATATATATTTTTTTTTGACATTGAACTCTGTTTAATCCTCATGATGCTGGAAGACGGAGGACTTTTTATGGATTCTTTGTTGTGGATTCTTTCATGGTTTGCACTATATTCTTTGGCCCTGGTGGAGTTCTACATCACCTCCCTGGGCTAGTGATGGGAGAGAGAAATGGCCACTGCTCTGGAGCGGAGGGCAGCCAAATGAGCCGAGGCTTTGTATGTGCTCATTACAGGCGCAACAGTTATGCAAACGAAGAACCCAACGTTTTGCTAAACGGATGCCAAAAATCTTGTCCCACACTACAACAAATGTTTGAATCTGCAAAGAGACTATGTAGAATAAAATCAATATGCTGTTGTTGGAATACATGTCTTTGGATAAAACTGGTGTTCAGGAATGCCTTGGACACTTATTTTGAATGAGCCTTATCTAATAGCAAATTGGATATGCATTTTCTCTCTATTAGGGATGGAATTCTTGAACATGCTCCCTTTTGTCCCTTCTCCAAAATTCTGTTGGGAAGGGATGTGAAGGCAGCAGGGATGAACAGTACCTTCCTAGGCTCTTCCCTTATGTGAGATCATTATTGAGTCTCTCCACTTTAGAGATGAGAAAATGAGGCCCATAGGATTTCCCCAATAGGTGAAAAAAGTATTTGAACTCAGGATTATATGGCATCTAAGTGCATGCTCCTTCTATCAAACGAGGTCACCCCTTTGGAAAACAGGTGTGGCCCATGGCTTGGTTAAGCCACTCTGATGTCTGAGTTACTCATTCCATTGTCATGAGGCTAAAAGTGTGCTCCCTGTAGCAGTTCTTAGTGAGTTACATCATTGCACAGGAGATGAACAGTGGTCATGCATTTGTTTGGCCTTAGGGTTAGGGTATTTCTCACAGCTTTTTTTTTTTTTTTTTTTTTTTGCAGTACCAGGGATTGAACCCAGGGGCATTTTACCTCTGGGCAACACCCCCAGCCCTATTTTTTATTCTTTATTTTGAAACAGGGTCTCACTAAGTTGCAAAGGGCCTCACTAAGTAGCTGAGGCTGGCCACGAACCTATGATCCTCCTATCTCAGCCTCCCAAGTACTGGGATTGCAAGCATGCGCCACCCGTGCCTGGCTTCTCACAGCTTTGAGAATCTCTTTGTTCCAGAAAGTACTAAGTGAAGAGGAAAACAATCTTCCAATCTCTAGATCAGTTTCATACTACCTATCCCAATAAATTGTTATTTCTAAAGTCACCAAAAGATTCCTGAAAGACCATAGAGACTTTTGACATTGATTTTTGTTTTTATTACTGGGTGACAGTTCCATTCGTCACTGATTTCTTCCTCCTTCGTGTTTAATCAACGCATTCACTGTTGTCTTTCAAGATCACCTGACTGCACTGTTTGTATTATTTTAACTGGGATGCTAATTTTTTGCCTACTTTAATAATCACTTGCCCAGCACACATGATTTTAGAACAAAATCATACAATAGAAGGTTAATATTACAATCACATTAATTTGTTCACATTTATTATTCTGTCAAATTCTACCTGCCAAATTAGCACACAAATAATACAGTCAGGAAGACACATCTGGAAAGCGAATTCATTCTAAGGACATTTCATTCCATTGGAGTGAGGATCTGGAGAATAGTCACACACACACAGAAAGAAAGAGCAGGTGTGTATTGGTGGAAAGAGGGTAAAAGAGAGTCAAGTTTAATTTAAACGAAGAAGCCCTTCTAGGCCGTTGAGAACTGGGGACAGGGAAATACAGGCAGATGTAAGTCTGGGTGGGATTACAACTTTACATTAGTAAAGTTGTAGGTAATGCATGCCTAATATATTTGTATTTACATTTTAAATCCTTGGTTTATTGGGCATTTGTTTTCTGTTTTGGGATGACGAAGGGACCCAACTATGTTTTCTTCTAGAAGAGCCAATATTCTTAAAGGCATTGATTAAATGCCAAGTTCTCCTACCAAAATGAAATGCCACTGTTATCATGTAAGAAAATGTACATATAAATCAGCATCTTGGCTCTCTCTTTCCTCTCATTGATCTACCTGCTTATACATGGTCCAAAATCATGCTTTCTTGATCACATTAGCTTAATCCATTTTTTTATTAAAATGACAATTATTGTGTGCACACTGCTCTTGGTATTGCCCAGACAAAATATTTTACTCCCAGAAGCTTAGACTCTAAATAAAGAATTTTAGTATCTGGTATGGAAAGGACTTATCTCCCATTATTCCTATTTATGATAAATTTCTTGACAATCATTTCACACCTATTTTCCAAATAAACCTTTAAATCATTTTGTTTATTTCTAAAAAACCCCTAATAGACTTTTGATTTAAATTCATTAAATTTTAATATTAATAAAAGAAGAAATAATTTTCTTATAAAACATTTTTAGGTCCTGAAACATGGCATATACTTCAATATATTCATTTTGTATACAATCACATTATCAAATCTCTTATTTATATTATTAGCTATTCTAAGTCTTTTGAGTTACTTACCAAATAAATACTTTTGTCTCCTTCTACTGTTAATACTACTTGTTTTGATTATTTTATTACCTTGGACTTTCCATAAGTAACATTGTTTAAATTGGTACCATTTCCTTGCCTGCTACTTTTCAATGCTAATGGATTTAGTATTTCTTTTTAATATGATATTTGCTGTTGATACTAAACAGTCTTTGAAATTCTACTACATTTTATAACATGGAGTTTGTTTCTAAATTAGAAATGGCAGCTATGTTTTAAGAGGTATTTTAGCATTAAATAACATTTATATTATGTTTTTTCAGTTCACTTGTTGATCTGATGAGTTATGTTCCGATATTTTCTAATGTTGAACTATCCCTGCATTCCTGCAACGTACTCTGTTGGTCATGGTGTGCAATTCATTTAATGGGCACCTGGATTTAATTTGCTGATTTTTACATATATTTTAGGTATTGCATCTCATTCATATTCATCAGTCATATTTTTCATAGTTTTCTTTTTATTCCATCTTCACCAGGTCTCGGAAGTAAGGTTATGCTAGCTTTGTAAATTGAATTGGGAAGCTTTCCATCTTTTGCTATGGTCAGAAATTTTTTGAATAACATAAGGATTATCTGTTCACTGAAAGTTAGATAGAATTCAGCTGTAAAACCATCTGGGCCTGGCACATATTTTCGTGAATAGATAATTTTTGAAGGGTGTTTGTGGTACAGTGGGAAGAATACTGCCTTTGTAGTCAGAGGATTATATTTGAATCGCTGCCCGACCAATTGCTGTGTGATTCGGATGAGCAATTTATTTTCTTTTCTGTGAGGTAGTGATCTACCTACCTACCTACCTACCTATCTTAGAGAGAAGACTACTTCTCAGGGACATTTATCAAATGAGAAAGTTTAAATTCAGAGCTGAGTAGTATCGGTCACAAAGCAGGTGCTCAATAAATGGCCATTTCCCTTTCCTTTAAGTCATTTTCACTGTAACCATCCCTGTCTGATGTATGTATTCTCACAGTCCACCTCAGTAATAAACATACTGATAGGTACATATCTGAATTAAGTTTTCCGATCTCTCTGCAGAGCCCCACGCTCTTAGCTCTTAGAAGAAGCCTGCAGTTGCTGGGTTCTGTTGGTCTGCTGGAGGGACTGTGACATAGGCGTGCTTCTCGGAATATCACACTTTTTAATTTTCATCAAAGCTCAGAAAAACCTGATAAATAGGCAGTTTTTTACTTCCAACCTCTCAATTGAATTTACTTACGTACCCGCCAGGTATCTCAGTATTTTGTATAATACAAACACTGTCTGGGGATGTGTGCTCTTTAGGAGTGGGTCATCTGACAGACGGTCCTTTGGGACAGACACAAAGCCAAAGCATTCATTTAGTGCTTTAGTTATTTATTTTAGGAGCAGATGATTGCCCCATTCATTGGTAGCTAATATTTAATCCTGAGATATTGCAACACAACCGTTTTTTTTTTTTCCTACTGCAAAGTACTATAAAAAATGCTTGGGTGGTTACATGAGCAGTTCCTCAGTGAATTCTAAGGGAAGCAGACTGATATTTTAAACGTTCCAATAGGGAAGAAAAATCTACCCAGACTATATCTGTATGATTCTAAGCTCTCTCTTGAATAATTAAAATGAAAAAGAGTACATGCCATAGATCCTATCTGGATAGATGAAAATATATATAAATATGCACATAAATATAGGCATTACATTTTTTCTGAAGAATACATTAGAAATCATTAACTTTACATTTAGCAAGAAGAACTTAGGATTCCCGGGGATAAGTAACAGTAATGGAAGAGATTTAGACTTCATTTTATATCATTTAGACAGAATTGTATCATGAATTTTAAAAAGTGGATTTATTTTATTCAATCTCCCCCACTAAATTGGTTATTATTTATTTGAGTTACGGAATCAAAGGCTTGACCCTTGTCACACATTTGTTTGAACTCTCTTCTTCTTCTTCCCTCACTTTAGTACCAAGTCCATCCTAATTCTATTTGTCCTTCAGCTTGCATCATCCCTCCAAGGAAAATTTACTGCAAGTCTGGCCTAGAAAACATTTCTGGAACTTGAGCTTTGTTTGGGGGTGTTTTTGAAAAGGAAATTTGCCATCATCAAATACAGTTTCTTGAGCCCACACAGAGTGTGTGGCATGGGTCCAATAGCTCCTTTCTGGTTCCTTTGAGATTTGTTTATTACTTTGAAAATCAGAATTTCCATAAAACAGCCTAAGACTTCCCTGCCTCATAGCTCAATAGAATAGCTGAGCAAAGAGATTTAACTTAATTTCGAAGGTTGGTCTTGCCACATGTATTAACAACGATAAAAGCAACAACACAGAGCAAAACAACCGTGACCAAGTGAGCACACAGCACAGGAAACTAAGCCTCTTTTTATTTCTTATGCAACCGCTAGGGTCAACATGATGTTGCTGGGGTTTGCCGGGCTGACTCAGGCCTGTGCAGATGCTTGTGTGCAGAGCGAAGGTTGAAATAATCATCCTTGAGGGGGTGGATTAAGAACAGGTTATAAAGCATGCTCTTGTTGACAACTAAAGCAAATTGTCTTTCAGTTCAAGTGCAAGAGACTATGCTACTGAGGCAGGCTTTGCTTTCCAGTGCCCTTTCTGTTGTTAATAGGTTCTCAAGGCCATTCGCCTTTGGTCACATGGGTTGGACTCACTAACACTCTTTTTTTTTTGCAGTACTGGGGATTGAACCCAGGGGCGTTCTATCTCCGCGCTGCACCTCCGGCCCTATATTTTTATACTTTATTTTGAAACTGGGTCTCAGGAAGTTGCGGAGGGCCTCACTAGGTAGAGAGAGAGAGAGATAGAGAGAGAGAGAGAGAGAGAGCTGAGGCTGTCTGCGAACCGGGATCCTCAGGTCTCCGCCTCCCAAAGTACTGGGATTACAAGCGTGCGCCACCACACCCGGCAACACTCTTTTATTATTGACCATCTAGTGGTAATCTGCACATATCCACAAGAAAGTTCTCAATTTCCAGAGAGAATTTTTTTGGACTGTTAATGGTTATTTTCTCTCCCTCCCTCCTTTCCTTTAACATTGGTTGTTCTCAAATTCTGATGAATATCTGTGTAAGAATGTGACCAAAGTTTTCATGAGTCCATATTGAAATAAGAAAATAAGAACAATGTCACATGTAGCTATGGTGCTCATCAGTGCTGCCTGTCAGATAGTCCCAGCTTCCCCAGCACACAGTAAGTTGCCACTTCCTGTCCTTGTTGTGGTTGGATAGGGCCATGTGACTAATTCTGGCCAATGAATTACAAGATAAGTGATGTATGTTACTTCTGGGTTGGAGCATTCATTGCTACTTTAAGAGCAGCCAGAATTCGGCCACATTTGTGATGGATGCTTTGTAAATTGAAAGGATGACCACTCCTGCCCACAAATGAAAAATATGTAGCATATTGTTTTAAGCTGCTTAGATTGGGGTAGAGGATGATTTTTTTTACTACAGTCTAATTTAGTCTATTCTTATACAACAGCTAATGTGTGTTGGTGATAAATGCCAACTCTATTTTGTTAGAAACAGTTAAAATTTATTCCGATATTTTCCTACTTCCAAAAATACTTAAATGTCTTTTAATGGTGTTGTTTGAAATGAAAAGTTGGCACCCCTATGGTGCCACCCTGTCTTTGTTGTTGTTTTATTTTAATTATATTTACCTATAAAATCTATAAGTCTGGGAACCACTGCTTTTAAATCTTCTTTCACGACCCAGTAAAAGAGTTCAAAAATAGGCAAGAGTTTCCTAAGGTATACTGACCTTGGCCTGTTACATTCAGATTCTTCTGTAATCATAGACATAAGCAAGTATCTGTGACATCTAACCATATCCCACTGTCTACAGTTCTACAAAGGCTCAACTTTGGGACACCCTATGCCTTTGCGGGTTCCTGTCATCTCCTCTCACCACCTGCAAGAGTTCATTCACTGGTTTCTGCCAATCATGCTGAAGCAGTTGGCAGTTCAAGGCACCTGCCCAGCGACAGCATGATTTTTAAATCATGGGAGTCATATTTCAGATACGGAAGCTTTCTTTAGGAATGCAAGGCCCAGTGAGGATACTGCCTGTGTGTTTACTCACACGGCCTTGAGTCGGGGAGCAGGGAAACTTGTGTGTGCTCTGTTTACTGGTATGGTAATCTCAGGGGTTAGAGGAGTATCTGGCACAAAGGAAGAAATCAACAAATACTTGTTGACTACACTAATGAAATCCATGTATTTTGTAGGCTAATGATATGCCACTTAATTTAAAGGTACAAATTCCCCCGATTGCCTTCCCATTTTTGAAAAATGGTAAGTTTAGGTTTTAGAGGTCTTTGATCCCACAACCAAATAGACAATTATTACACCTCTCCATGAATAGGTTAATTTCCCACTGAGAGGACAGGCTTTCGTTTTATCTCACTCACCCAGTCAGACAGGATCGTCCCCTCTGGTCTCTTAAGCATATTTCAAAACCGCAGGTATTTGTGTGGTTTTTAGAGCCTGAAAACACAAAGCCACATATACTTTTAAAAAGTATTACTATTTTCTTTTCTATTGTTAAAAGTTGAAACTATTCATGTATTTACCCTGGGGACAGTCATGCATGACGGAGGAATGTGCACGGAACATTCTTTCCTTGTCTCCTATGCTGTCACCCATACTTCTTGGGCTCAAATACAGTTCTTTGTTCACACAATGAAGGTCTCACACTCTCTAAAAGCACGAGGTGTTCAAATCTGCCAGGATTTAGAGTTTGTGTGTACACACACCCCTGAGCCTGATTTATCCAGAACTCTCGGATCTCACATGGTCTATCTGCAACCTCTGTGTAGCTGATAGTTGGTTTGAAAATAATTATTTTGAAATTGCATTTCTATCTGTGTTAAAGTTCACACGCAAAACTTGTAAACCGGTGATTGTATTTGAGTAATAAGATTTGAAGTGATTTCTAACCTCCTCTTACTTTTAATTTGCTTTATTTGTCTCTAAGTCAGCCTGTCCACAAATGTGCACAAAGTGTATACCGGCTGCTCAGCCCTATGGCGAGGCCTGGAAATACAGAGCGAACAAAGACAGAGATGATTCGTGCTATCAGGCTTCTCAGCGCTCTCCTCAAATTGGCAATAAGAATGCACATCAGTTTATAATGGAGATGAGTCATTAACTCACTTTCAACGGCATTAAACATGCTTATCAGTGCCTTATAGAATTCAGCTGAATTCTAACCAGAACACCACGTCTCCAGCACTCACTTGCCGGTTCTCCCCTGTGCCATTAAATAACCAAGTTTAGCGATGCATTTTTTTTTCCCAAAATGAATTATATTCCCACGTGTAAAGCATAAAGACTACGTGTCTGCCTTGTGGAACGTGTGTACTCACAGCTGTGCTCGCACATCCTTGCAGAAAGCACCGCTAATGAGGACTTCCCGTTTTCTTGTTTTTAGGCGGTGACTCCAAGAAACCTGAGGGTGTTGAGACTGATGAATGATGTGCTTGACTCCAGTCTTGTGCCTGCCCGGCTCCAGAGTTTATCTGCTTTCTGTTTGTTTTCTGTGCTCCTATTAGGTTGTTGTTAGTTACATTCTGATGTTTGTAGTTTGGGGAAATCTGTATCTTTGTTATTTATGTTATCAATAATGTGACCTGGGCCTTCCTCAGCAATGTTCCAACTGTTCCCAGGTCCTCAATCACTAATTATGCAGATGAACAGATTGTGGAAACTCTTTCCTTATGGCTGCATTCTGGAGGAGTTGTTTTTATTAAATTGCCGATGTCTTGAATTATAATTAGGTACCGGCCCATATTCACAGCATTTCTCCTCACTCTGTCTCTGTCTCTCTCCCTGTTTTTCCTCCTCACTTTCCTCTTTCCCTTCTCTGAGTCCTCTCCCCTTTTGCTTACTCTGGGCTGCAAACTTTATCAAAAGAAAAAGAAGCCTCAAGTCATTAGCCTCAGATGCTTGCCTAATAGCAGATGACAGGGCAGCGTGTTGGATATCAAGAGGTTCTGTTTCTTGCAAAAAGTCATTAGGATGCAGAGCAGCCTGCCAGACAAAGTAGTAGAAGCTAGAGAGCTTAACAAGTTCAAGGGCAAGGGAGGGATTCATTTACAGCCTTGTGAGGCAGCCTGGCCAACACTAAAGGAGATTTAACAGCAATCAGAGAGAATAGAGGAAGAAAGGGGGACTGTGGGGACCTGCAGTTTACTGCCGTTAGCCAAGTCCTTATATGGATCATCTCCTTGCTCCTTGTGCAAATTATACTGATCATATTATATGAAAAATTATAAAACACCCAAGGTGTGTTCAACACTAGAATGGAGGTAGGAAACCTGACTTTCTGCTGCTCCTCAAAGCAGTGTGCCTTAAGGGACTTTGAGGGCTTTTGCTTGAATAGGCATAGAAGATACAAGTTAACTGTGATTTAAATATATGTACACACACACACACACACACACACACACACTCATTGAGAGATGGGCTGTGGCTGTGGGAGAGAAATAAGTTAGAGGTTGCAATAGAGGAGAAAATGGATGAAGCCTCAGATACAAAGCAATAACAAAAAAACTCTCACACATATACATACACAAACCTGCTTTCAATTTTTTTTAATAACCTAGTTCTAGTTTTTCATTCATGGCACCAAAAGAGATGTGTGATTTCCCTTTGTTTTTTAGAGACAAAGGTAGATAATCACCAGACCTCCTATAAATATAGGGAAAATGGATTTATAGAAGAGGAGACCAGTTGATTTTCCCATCATATCCATGTACCCGTTCCATTGAGGGGTCAGGATCAGGAGAACTTAGTGTAAGCATTAATATTAATTTGCTAGCACCTGGAAGATAACTAAGTGCTAAGGAGTTGTCATACAATTATCTGGAAAGCCACTCATGTAGAACAACCCTGCCTCACTTGCATTGTTGGAGGAAGTAAAATATTTGGTAAACCTAGATGGGGAAAAAGTTTTTGATGCCACGATCATATGAATGTATGATTCAACCCAAATCTGAAAGAAATACATCCTCATGACAATGGTAATGCGAAGTTCTTCAAGATTGTAATCCCCAAGTATGTCCATGATGCTTAGATCACCAACAAAGAGACCTACTTTTGTTTTCACTTTAATTTTAAAGTAGCTTTGGATTTACATAAAAACTGTAAAGATAGGACAGAAAGTTCCCATACAAACATTCAGATATTTCCTGTTTTTATGTATTGAGGATTGAACTCAGGGGTGCTCCACCACTACCACCACTGAGCTACACAGCCAACCTTTTTCATTTTATTTTGAGACAGGGTCTCCCCAAGTTGCTGAGACCAGCCTTGAACTAGAGATCCTCCTGCCTCAGCCTCTCAAGTCACTGGGATTAAGGTGTGCACCACAGTGCCCATCTTAAACATTTACTTTCAACTAAAGTCTAAACTTTATTCAGATTTATTTAGTTTTTACCTCCTAATGTCCTTTTTCTGACTCAGGTTCCCAACCAGGATACCACATGGCATTTAGGATTCATAAGTCCTTGTAATAGTTTCATGTCCTCCTGCCCTTTTGTAACAGTTTTTCAGATTGTCCTCAGTCCTGTTGATCTTGAGTTGCTAGTTTTGAAGAGCACTGGTCTGGTATTTTGTAGAATGGCCCTCAGGTGGAATGGGCCTGATGTTTTCCCATGATTAGAATTGGGGGAAAGGGGTTGGGAGGAAGACCACAGAGGTCCAGCACCATTCCCATTGCATCACATTGAGGATGTGGGAGCTGGGGATGTAGCTCAGTGGGAGAGTGCCTGCCCCGCATGCACGAGGCCCTGGGTTTGATTATTAGCGCTGCAAATAAATAAATAAAATTTACGTATCGAGGATGTGTTATCTTGACCTGGATCACCTGCATGCAGTAGTTTTTGTCAAGTTTCTCCATGGTACGGTACAGTCACCCTCCTCCTCTTATATTGTACTATTTGATAGGAAGCAACGAAGCCCAGCCCACACTTAATGGGTAAGAAGTAACACTCCACCTCCTTGAGAATGGAAGATAAGCAGAATTCATTTGAAATGCTATTGTTTAAAGACAATTTCTCTAGAAAATGTCTTATTTATGTAGTGTTCTGTTTTGTCACCTTAATTCACTGAACTGGTCTATTTATTTCTTGAAAATATTATTTCTCATTTAAACAATGAGCTGGGTACAGTGACTTACACTTGTAATCCCAACTACTCCGGAGGCTAAGGCAGGAGGATTGAAAGTTTGAGGCCAGTCTGGGAAAGTTAGTGAGACCCTTACTCAAAATAAAATTTTAAAAAGGAGGGGGCCGGGCATATACTTCAGTTTATTTCAGAGCACTTGCCTAGCATGTGCAAGGCCCTGCGTTCAATCCCCAGTGTGAGAGAGACAGAGAGAGAGAGAGAGAGCCAGAGACAGAGACAGAGACACAGAGAGAAGGAGAGAGAAAAGAGAGATTATACCCTTGAACCCAATTAGATTTTTTCCTTTAAACTTTTGAAATACAGCAAACATAATATGTGCTGGAAGCAGACAAAAGTAATTTTTAAGTTCCATCAATTAAATCAATTTAACTATTTTAATTTTGTTGCTTCCTAAATACTGGCTTCTCATATTTCTTTCTCAGCTCTGACTGTCCTCGGGTATTTCCAAAGTATCTGATCTTATCTGCGCCAATGTATACTCAGCTGCTGTTTAGAATGCAGATGAAATAACCTCTCACAGGTTGCCAGATGTTCCTAATTTTTCCCTACCTATATCTCTTTTTTTCTGCAGCACCAATCTTTTAACACTGTTTTATCTCTCATTCCCAAGTAGATCTAAAAAGATCAATTAAAGAGAATGTAGACATTAACTTGCAGCTACACTGAGTCATTTTGGGTACCAAGACAATTTTATTACTTGAGTTTAAAGTTTCCAGATTAAGAACAGTGAACAATTTTCATTTCATGTGCCTACTACTAGATATTAGGAGTCACCCATAGAGTATATTGAGAAGGATTTCAAGGACCTGTCTGGGATCATAGGGAAGACTTATACAACAGATAAGCTATGATCATGGGAAAGAGAAAATGTGAAAAGCTACCTCTGAATGAGACCTTTGTACTATCAGACATTACGACCTTATCGATTTAATCACAAGCTAATCCAAGTTTTTAAAGACTTTGTAATGTTTGACGTGATTCTTTTATACTATCAGTTTATCAGTCTTGTGGAAAATTAGATGTAGTCATCATTTTTCATTGTATAGCCTAGCAACATATTTGTCTATAGGAGAAATGATCCAATTATAGTTTAAGAAAAAGACAATACTTGAAGAAGACAAGTTCTCTTCCAAGAGCAAAGTCTTGGTTTTATGTCACTTTCTCATTCAGAGTAAAAGTTCAGAATGGGAAGATAGCAGAGAGGCACCTTATGTTTAGGGCAAGGAGTGAACCTTCAGAGTTTAAGAAACACACAAGCTTATTTCTGAAGTCTGTTTTCTTCCATTGTCCCTTTGGCTATTGATTTCATGCAGTCCTGGCTAATGGTACTAATGGGAACTCTTCACAGTTAAAATCATGTGTCATAATGAGGAAATAATTCTCAATTAAGTATGGGATTATTATATTAAAACTAGTGCTTAACAACCAATTTCAGTGAAGTTATAAAAGTAGCACACATACCAACATCATGGATTTGAAGTGTCTGGGCAGTGTGCATTGTCCTGCAGGATCTGCTGAACTCGGATCATGGTGCCTGGAATTCTTACCAATGAAGAGTTACTCCTTTAGAGAGTTCCTTACACAGCACTTTTTTAAAAAATTAAATTTACCTAGGAGGACTACTGCATAAAATAAATTAACTGTAATGTGCAATAACTACTCTTGTCCTAAAGGAAGTAATCTGGGTTAGCTTAAGAATACCATGGATATGAGATAGAAATGGCAAGGAGAGATTAGATAATTAAATGTTGAGAAAGGGTTGTTTTAAAATTAATCTCTAGCCTACTGGAAACAATATCAAATTTGAGCACTTCCCACATTCTTTCTAGGGCAGGAGGTGAGCAGGCTAATATAATATTTTATACTAGACTTTAAAATATCTAATGTTCTAAAATGATTTGAAAAGAGAATGAAGAAATTTATTTAAAAGTTTCCAGATAATGGAAACTGAAAAGGTTGCCAGTGCTATGGATTTCAGAATTAAGATACAAAACAAAATCCTCTTATCATATCAGATGCATAATCCAAACCAAATGGGAAGGAATTTGATAATTACTAGTCAGAGCATATTTTACTGGGGAAAACAGAACAATGTGATACATATGTTCACCAAAAGGCTAGTCTATTAATTGGGCATTGAGTTTACCTAATAATAATAATAAAAATCTATGCAAGAATCCATGAGCAATGGAATGCATAAATAAATCATGGTATATTCATATAGAATACTATACAGAAAATGCTAAATGAAATGGCATAACCTATAGCAATCTAAAATCTATCTC
>PVJS01001037.1:13739-43739 GCA_004027185.1 Glis glis | reverse complement strand
GCCAGGCAGGTATATGAGACATTCATTTTAGGGCAGCAAGAAAAATTTCAGATTTCAATAGTTATGGAGTTTAGGACCTCTAACATAATGCTCAAGTTTGGTTTGAATTGACTAAGGTTGGGACTGAACATTTTTAGCATCTGCTCCTGGATTGAGCTAGGTCAGAAAGGGTCTGACTGAATGGACATATAATTTACCTCCACGGTCTTTCATTATCTCCTAAACATTTAGATATGTATGTGTTAAACTTTCCAAAGAGATTATTCCCTTTTGAATTTTGGCTGATTTGATCATTTTCCCTAACATTTTAAATAATACAGTTACATAAAATTTCTTTCCAAAATCTTATTAAGGATGTTCAATTTGCTTCTACTTCAGCCCATAAAAAGCATTCCAAATACTTTTATGATTTATTTCCTTCTCTGCAAACCTTCAACAGCATTTGCTGTTTCCAAAGGGTGCATTATCTCCAACCCATTCACTCATCTTCTGGAACTAACATTCATACCCTCATTTGCCCTCCTTCACCCCCATTTCCTTATCTTGTAAATTCTCATCCTTATATTTATTTAGAAAATGAATGTTCTTCCCAGTGTTCTAACCTGCGGGTCAGCAACTAGGGTAGTATAAACTTGCAACCAGACCTCCTTCCATGGATCTGCATTGTCATCCTCAAGACCCAAGAAATTTACTGTTCTTTAGTGTGGAGTAAACTCTCAAGAGCTCATCTGTCCTCCTGTGCTTACTGTCTGAGAAAGAGTGGAGTGGTGCATCTTTGCCCTTGACAATTGTCTAAACATTTTATGAGGTCTGATTTTAGCTTCTTTCTGATCTGAGCAAGCAGTCACTGGCTGTGAATCACCAATTCTACCTTATAAGAAAGAAGAGTCTTGTAGGAGGTGCTTTGCATTCCCTTTCCATGTGGGCTCAGGAATTTATGTTCCTTGGCATATAAAGGGGAAATAATCTGATTCATTATTTCCCCAAAGATGAAGCCATTGTTGAGAACCTTGAGATGAGCCAACTTGCCTTATGCTATAGTCAGAGGGAAGTTTACCCCCCAGGTTATTTACAAGGAGTTGTAAAATCCAATCTTTGGAATCTTCCCTCCCCCTCCCCCATAAATCATCACTCATATATTTTCATGCTATTTTGCATACATTTGTATAATGAACTAGGTTTTTCTACAAAATTAGCCAAAATTCCCAACTTCAGGGAGGTAACACAATTAATGAAGCAGTTGTGTTTAATTTTATTGCGTGGTCAGAGCCAAAGAAAAGCATGGCCCAACCAAGAGCCCTGTCCAACAGTGCCTGGTCTCCTGGGTGAGTTTGTCATAATGCTCTTTCCATACACACCTACTAGAGGCTTGGCTTGAAAAGTCCTGAAGACGAGCAACAGTAGCAGTGGTTGTGTTTGTTTCCACATCCACATGTACCTTTTCCGTATCTTATTTATACAGGAACTCTATCTTTCTCAGTTCTTAATTTAATTACCTGCAACTTAATTGCATTCATTTCTAATATTTGTCTCCAAAATAGGGAAATTCAGATCCTGGCTTTACTACTTTTTAGATATGTGACACTGGTAAATTAGATTCCTCGGCCACTATTTCCTCATCTATAAGTTAGAGATAATGCCTCATTAAATTCTTGCAAAGATTAAACATAAAAAATAGGAAAATGTTTGGCAGGAGTAGGTACTCAAAAATTGCTCATTTTCTTCCTTTTCTACTTCTTATTGTACTCCATTCAGTTTTGTGGACTACGAGGCACCATTTTTTTTTTTTATCTAAGCCATACCACCATGGTTTCAAAACATCTGGCAAAAGAATGAAAAATCAATGTAATCATCCAGGTGTTTGGCCTATATGATGACAGATATCAAACACATAGAGCCATCTGGGTGATTGGCATTTTTTTCACTTTTATCCAGATGTGTGTGGTTATAGCCCTGGTGAACAGGGAAAAAATCATCAGAGTTTTCTTAAATTCTAAATTAATAATTTTTTTAAAATGCTATTATATGAATATGTTTTATTGGTTTTTATTTTGAAATATTTCTTGTTCAAGCCACTTTGAAAATAAGAATTATTTAATTTCATTTCCTGGAAGCTAGGAATTTTTCAAAAATAAGGAAGTGTCTCCCTACATTTCAAAAACCCATATTTCTATTCAAGGGAATTAAGGACAAGAAAAGCAAAGTGGGGATTCCAGGACATAGAATTGGATAGTAGCAGAGCTGAGACAAGAATACATTATTTTACCTCGAGCTACAGACTTCCACTTCGCCTACAGCCTATCTTCTTTGCATTCAAGTCAATTGTGGTTTTGCCCACATGCACACAGAACCATATACACTTAACGTGTAGACACACAAACATACAAAAAATAACTCCACTTTTCCTCCTGACCATTGTGTTACCCTGACATGATTTTTTCCCATTGTTTTTAAACTTGTTGGGAAGCCCAAGAGAATAAACCAGGCTTCAGGGCACTCACTCACATGCACATGCAGTAACCATGATCTGACATCTGCCACCGGGGGCATTGCTTACATAGATGTCATATCGAGATCTGGTATCCTGTGAGCAGCTGATGCAATTTTCCTCAGTCACAGGGATGAAGCTTGGATAACATTTCTGGCTCTGAGAAATCCCTAAGTCACAAAGAAACGATCCCACTGACCTAGCGGCTTTGCACTCCCGATACAGCATGTTCTTGACCAGCTTCCCAAGGGGAAAAATAACGTGAGAGTTTTTAAGAGTGCCGAAAGCGTCTCCTCTAATCATCCTGTGTGGATTTTGCTAACATTCCAAGGCATCCCAGACAATCCCAAGAAAACTTTGGGGACTTGGGTTTTGAGACATTTTTTTTTTTCGTCTTCCTGGAAACACTAAAGATAAACAGCTTCACATAATAACATCGTTATTTGAACATGAACACAAATTATCAGCTGCCATTTGGTCCTAAACAAATGTAAAGCTCAAAGAAGTCATCCTTGATCCATTCTAAATGGGGCATTGCTTTTATTCCCCCCTGTAGTTATTTTTAAAGGGGGGAGTCCAAAGAATGTCATATTTGGGGGGATAACTTTAAAATTCTTTGTTCTGCTTAATTCATGTCTAAAAGCAGAAGTGGGTAATTGGTGTTGGGAGAAGAAAAAACATTCCCAATGAGTGGATTTGTCAGTAATAGGACCAGCTGCAAAACAGTCTGGGATATGGAGTCGGCCAACAGCCAAAGCTGATAGGTGGTGATTGTTTTCCAACTATTGGAGTTTTCAGTTGCTAAGACAGGAACCTGACTACCAACATTGGTTTAGCTGAAAACATCCTAAGTTTGTGGTTATACAAGTGGTACTCTGAAGCCAGTGTGTAACAACTTGTAGGAGCCAATTACTAAATCTGCAGGAATTTTGCAAGCCCATTGATGTTACCTTGGTAGTTTATAATTGGCCAGAGTGGAACTATTTATGCTATAGATGCTGGCACATGCTACAAATCAGGTTTTTTTTTTTCTAAAAAGCTGGTTATTAAACTTTTACTAGAATGCCACTAAGCCAATCAAACCTGACTTAAAATCCTACCTTTTCCACCTGTGGCATAGGAGCTTGAAGAGATAATAATGCTCAGAGACTTGGTGCCATGGTCTATAAATTAGGAATGGTAATGACATTCATTTCATAATGCTGTTGTGAATATTAAGTCAGGCACTGTGCTTAATCCAAGTTTAGTGCTCATCGGATGTATTATTCACTTAATAAATATTAATAGAGCACATATTCTATGCCAGGAGTTGTGACTAGTGATGGAGGTACAGGAGCGAATAAACAGATTGTCAAAGACCTCAGAGTAGATGGGCAACACACATAGACCAAATACTATTTTTAATATAGTGTTAATGTACTACAGTATGAGATGCTAATGGTCAAGGTTGGAAGAGAGATGAAAGAGCCATCATTGCTATTATTCCTTTAAAAGTAGTACTAGTATTTCGTGGTGAGTGACGAATACTTGTGTAGCTATTTCTAAACAAGCAGAGCCAAAGTTTTTTCCAGATTTAGAAATATGGAAAATCAAGATTCCTGAGAATATGTGGAAAACAGGGCAACACTTTAGAGTGGGTGAAATACTGATTTGTAGGTTTTAATTATGGGAGCAGAGCTCTCTACCCCCCAATTCAGTCCTTACTGCCTGACATTCTACCATTACATAGTTGATTCCTTTGAATCTAAAAGTTGTGGTTCATTGCAATTTTCCTCTAAATGACCTCTCAAAGGCAATCATTTCTAGGAGGTTCACACCCAACTGCATTATTCTTATTGAAAATCTTCACAGAGGGGGACAGACGCTAACATTCCTTTCAGATTTAACTATGACTGAGGATTTTACATCGCTATCTTATTTATCAGAATGAGACCACTGTGAAATGGGTATTGTTATCCCCACTCTGTAGAAGAGGAAATGAATGTTCAGAGAGCCAAAGTTATGGATCCACAGCAGAACTGAGATGAAAACTTGTCTTAGATGAGTCATTAAAATTAACTTGATCTTCACATTTAATTAGTATTACAAGCCTATTACGTCCTGTCACAAACCTCATTTTATACATGGAAGAACTGGGGATCAGAGAAGTTTAGTGATTTGCCAACTGGCAAGTGGCAAGTTTGAGTTCAAATCCATATCCTTTCTGATCAACACCATACTGCATATTTTAGTTACTACTTTACTGGGGGGTCAGTTAACAACCTAATCAGTATAAGAGTAAGTCTGCTATAGGATGGACTTCTGTAATGGTTTGATTTGGAATGTCCCCTAGCTCTCACAGAAATGAAGTAGCTATGTTGGAAGTGGCACTTGGTTGCTAAGGGGGGGGGGTCTTGGAGGGTGTGGCCTTGGGGATAATATCAGGTTCTCTCCTCCCTTTGCTCTCTCTCTCTGCTTCCAGCCTCTGTGATGTGAGGAGTGAAGCCTTTCACTCTTTCTCTCTCTGCTTCCCGCAGCCATGCCCTGAGCTTCAGACTCTGGCCTCACATGGACGGAACCCAGAATCTCCAAAACACTGTGAGCAAATAACGCTTCATTCCTCTAAGTTGTGTGGTCAGTTCTTTTGGATTATATCAGTGAGAATGTTCAATGAGACAACTCCTCAAAAAGAGTTTTTTTTTTTTTAAATAGGGGCTAGTATTAGAGAACAGGAAATAGGAAAGGACTATGGGAAACAGGAAGCCATCAAAGGCCACTTAGTCCTGGGCCAACATCACCAAAGGATGGTGACCATCGAGAGGTAACCGTCCTTCTCTGTGAAAATCCATGGAGCCATGTGAGTCTCAAAGAGAGATGACAGCAACTCGGTCAAGGTTGTTCACTGTATGACCTTCAATATGGGAGAATAACTTACAATGGGAGATAATATCATAGTGTAGGTTTGCTTTGTATGACCTCTGATAGAATCTTACATTTTATGAAGCATTTAAAAAATATCATTTTTGTTCGGTTTCTATAATCTTAGTATTATATGTTACCTTAAATGATTTGAGAATAAGTTGGCAACTGAAAATGTAAAAAAGAGATAGATTGTAAAATAGAGTAAAAATGTATTAACTGCACTATCTGCGAAGCACTGTATATCTGTTTGAAAGTGGACTTGGATTAGTTGTAAATGTGTATTGCCAATTCTAGGACACTTTAAAAAAGTTTAAAAAGAAATTTGATTGATAAACTAAGGAGGAAGAGAAAATAGAATTATGTAAAATGGTCAATTAAAACCATGAAAGGCAGAAATGTGTGAAAGACAAAACTAGGAATAAAAAAAGGGCAACGATTAGGGAATAGTAAAAAGTATGGTACATACTAATTAAACTACATTAGTAATCACTTTAGATGTCAATAGCCTAAAAACAACATTCAGAATACAACATTTTCAGAGTAGATAAAAAAAACAAGACCCTATTATATGTTGCCTGTAAGAAACTCGTTTGTGTGTGTGTGTGTGTGTGTGTGTGTGTGTGTGTGTGTGTGCATGAGAGAGAGAGAGGCTGGGGATTGAACCCAGTGGCATTCTACCTCTAAGCTATACCCCCAGTCCTATTTTATATTTTATTTTTCATTTTTTAAACAGGTCTTACTAAGTTGTGAAGGGTCTCATTAAGTAGTTGAGGCTGGGCATGAACCTGTGATCCTCCTGTCTCAACCTCCCAAGTACTGGGATTACAAGTGTGCACCACCATGCCCAGTTTGAAACCCATTTTTAAGTATATAGGTACATATAAATTAAAAGTAAAGAGATAAAGATATATCATGCTAAAAGCAGTCAAAAGGAAGTGGGAGTAGCTATATTACTTTCAGATAGAACAGACATCATAGCAAGGAAACTTATCAGGGGTAAAGAGGAACATTACATACTGATAAAGGGATCCATAAGTCAATAAAACATAATAATGTATAATGTCTATGTTCCTATGATGGAAAGAATGTGTGAGGCTAAAACTAGTAGAACAGCAATAGGCAAGAAATAAGTAAAGACATAGATGAACTCAAGAACACCATAACTCAACTGAATATAATTGAAATGTTTAGACATCTCCATCCCAAAGCAGAAGATTGTGCATTCTGTAGGAGAGCACATGAAAAGTTCACCAAGATAGATCATATTCTGGACCATAAAACATACTGTAACAAATTGAAAAGAATACAAATTATAGTATCTTTTCTCATAATACAATTAAACTAGAAATTAATAGCAAAAAGAAAGTTGGAAATTCAAAAATACTTAATTAAACCCATACTTCTAAACAACATATGGTCTGGAGAAGAAATCTCAAGAGAAATTAGCAATGAAAATATAACAAAATAAACATATTTGATCAAAATTGTGGGATACAGTGAAAACAGTGCATATAGGGAAATGTATAATATTAAATGAGTGTATTAGAAGAGAAATCTAAAATCAATTGTCAAAAGATTAAAATCTAGTCAGTCATCTAAGTTTTCATCTTAAGAATCTAGAAAAAGAAAATCAAGTTAAATCCAGAGTAAACAGAAGTAAATAAATAAGAATTAACATACAAACATTTATTACTTCCCTGTATACCAGTAATGGACAAGTGTCATTTGAAATTAAAAACAAAGTACCATACACATTAGTATCCCAAAAATGAAATATGCAGATATATACCTAACAAAATATAAGCAAGATATGTATCTATATAAGTACAAAAATTCTAGTGTATAAAAGTATAAAACTGTAAGGAAAGATATCAAAGAAGAATTAAATGAATTATAAGATATTTCATGTTCATAGATAGGTATAGTCAATATTAAAAAGACGTCAGTTCCTTCCAATATGATCTACACATTCAGTACCCCAAAGTCTCAGCAAGTTATTCTATGGATACTCTGTTTCTAAAATTTATATGAAGAGGCAAAAGACCCAGAATAACCATCTCAATATTGAAGAAGAACAAAGGCATAGGACTGACACTATGGCTTCAAGATTTACTATAAAGCTACAGTAATCAAGACTGATGCTAGACAAAGAATAGACCAACCTATCAAATGAACATAATAGGGGGCCCCAAAATAGACCACATAAATATAGCCAAGTGATTTTTTGATGAATGCGCAAAAGCAATATGCTGGAGAAAAGATCGTTTTTTTGAACAAGTGGTTCTGGAAAAACTGGACACCCTCATGCAAAAAGAAAAAGGAAAAAAAGAGAAAAGAGGAGGGGAAAAGGAATCTAGACATAGACCTCACACCCTTTACAAAAATTAATCCAAAATCAATCATAGATCAAAATGTGAAATCTAAAACTCCCAGAAGATAATATAGAAGACCTAGAGGACCATGGGCATGGCAATGACTTTTATATATAACACCAAGACATGATATATGAAAGAAATAATTGATAAACTGGATTTTATTAAAATTAAGAACATCTGATCTGTGAAAGACAATATAAAAAGTATGAGAATACAAACCATGGAGAAAATATTTGCAAAAGGCACATCTCATAAAGAACTGTTATCCAAACTATACAAAGAACTCTTAGTACTCAACAATAAGAAAATGAACAATCCGAATAAAAGTGGGCAAAAGACTTGTATAGCCACATCACCAACGAAAATAAATATATGATACGTAAAGATACTTACTGTATATCATTAAGGAGTTGCAAACAAAAACAAGAATGAAATATCACTGACACACCTATTTAAATGGTCAAAATCCAAAGCACTAACACCACCAACTGCTGATGAGGGTATAGTGCAACAGGAATTCTCCTTCACTGACAGCAAGGATGCAAAACAGTATAGAGACATAGGAAGACAGTGTGGCAATTTCTTACAAAAGTAAACATATTTTTTCTATATGATTTAGCAATTGTGCTCCTTGGTATTTTCTCAAATGGATGTCCACACAAAAACCGGCACCCAGATGTTTATAGCAGATTCATTCACAAGTGCAAAAAAATTAGTAACAACCAAGATGTCCTTGAATGGATAAATACACGGTGGTACATCCAGACAGTGAAATATTATTCAGCACTAAAACAAAAATGAGTCATCAAACCTTAAAAAAGACATGGAGGAAACCTAAATCTATATAAAGTGAAAGAAGCTAACCTGAAAGGGCTATGTACCATATATATATGTATATATGGTAGATATGTATTTATATATATGGTATATACATATACATATATGTATATGTCCAACTTCATAACATTCTGAAAAAAGTAAAACTATAGAGACAATAAAAAGATCAGTGTTTATCTCAGGTCAAGAGGAAGGAGAAATGAATAGGCAGAGAACAGCAGATTTTTATGACAGTGAAGCTATTCTATACCATATTAAAATGAGGGATACGTGTCATTATACAGTTGTCAAAACCCATAGAATGTACAATACCTAGAATTAACTCTAATATATATATGTATATTCATATATATACATACATATATATACATATATATGTAAGTATATATGTATAGTATATTACATATTAGTATAGCATAATATAAACATATCATATATGTATAATATATATGTATTTGGTGTGGTGATGTATCAGTATGGATTGATTGATTGACTGTACCCACAGTGGTGGTATGTATGTAGAGACAGAGGTATGTGGTAATTCTCTGTTCTTTGTGCAGAATTTTTCTTGAACAGAAAACTACTGTCAAAGATAATTTTCTTTTGTGGTACTGGAGATTGAATCCAGGGGCATTCTACCTCTGAGCTATACCCCCAGCCCTATTTTTTATTCTTTATTTTGAAACATAGTCTCACTAAGTTGCAGAAGGACTCACTAAGTAGCTGAGGCTGGCCGCTAACCTGCGATCCTCCTGTCTCAGCCTCCCAAGTACTGGGATTACAAGCGTGCACCACCACGCCCAGCTAAAAATAAAATTTATTAATTAAAAATTGATAATTTAGATGCATCCCATTTTGAATTTCTTACCAAAATATTAATAATGGTTTTCATGTCTCAAGCACTATGGCATGCGAGCTATTGAATATATTACATATATTATATATTTATAGTATTACTAATATATTAACATATTGTATTTTATGCTATAAGTATATAGTATATGTAACATACTGTTGTAAAGTTTTCTTATAATATTATATATTAGCTTATTCATATACATTTTGTAAATATATATGTGTATATACACATCCACATTATACATATATACATATACATACATTCATGTAAAGTTATCCTAAACCTTAGGATTTCAGATTTTATAATCCTAAGTAAATGATAATAACTAAAAGCATTTATCAGGAGTTGTAAGTTGAGGAGGCACTTTCTCTTCTTGCCCTACGATCTTAGAGCCCTTTGAGGTAGGATCATTTTCCCCATCTATTTTTAAATGAATAAACAAAGTCATAGGAAGGTGAGTAACTATCACAGAGCTATCCAGAGTCTCATAAGTTCAGCTAAGTTTAGACCCAGACATCTGTGAGCTCCAGAACTGTATTAGCCTAATTGGCTAGCTGTGTGACGTTGAGCGAGTCCCTCAGACTCAGAGCTGCCCTTCACTCATCTTTCAAGTGTGAGGATTGTCTTATGTAATCCCCAGGCTCCCTTCCAGTCCTCCGATCTGTGTGGCTGATGAGATGGAAAGGGGCCAATGCACAAAGGTAAGAGAAAGGGACCCTTTTCATCATTTACCTTCCTTAAGATGTGGAAGTCAGAGGGAGGACTGGCCTCGGGTTGATTTATTAGCCTTGTTCCTGGCTCCTTCTTCCCCAGCAGCTCCCACGCCTGCCTGAGCAGAGCAACAGAACCATCTGCAGAAGAAGTGGGAGCAGCATCACACTAAGGCTGCAACTCGAAGAATCCTCTTTCCTCAACAAAGATCCAAGATGCAGAAATTACCCTACAGTGAAAGCATCCCTTCCAAAGGAGATTTCCTAAACCTCTTCTCCACGCAGAGCTCCACTTGGCTAAAATTGATGGCTCTTGTTTGTTTGCACAGAGCTTTATGGTGGTGAAGTTGTCCATGTCCTTAATGATCTCAATTTGATTCCTAATACCAACCTGAAAGCTGCAGGGGAAAGGATTACAATTCCTGTTGCACAGTTGAAAAAACTGAAGAGTTAAAGAAAAGTAAGCATTGGTCAATGTCACTAAAATAGTAAGTGATGGAGTTGGAATGAGAATGTAGGTGTTTGGCCTCTCAGTCAAGCTCTCTTTCCATGACACCAGATGTGTTAGATCTACAGGCTTTTAATAGATGGAGAACTAGAGAGACCAAGCCATGCCCGATGGCACTATGGCCTGGTATTTTCTTTCAAAGCCACTAATGAGGGAAGATGGGCCTGGGAAGACTAGGAACGGATGTTATTTCCAGTCTGAGATCATGAGTCTCAACCTTTTGGAAGCCCCCTAGGCCAGCAGGTGGAGCCTCTTGTCATGTTCATTTCCAAAGACAGGAGATAATTTTTTAAACATACACACACACACACACACACACACACACACACACACACAAACCATGTGTGTATATATATATATATATATATATATATATATACACACACACACACACACATTCTTAGTAACCCAGGTCATGGCAGAAACAAGGTCCATATGCTTTTGCATGTGTTTAAACTTTCCTCAGGTGCTGAGAGGGAGGCTCATGACCATTGGCCTGGAGGTTCCTGCACACTCAGAAACACAAAGGCATTTCAAAAAGGAATCTGAGGGTTTTGTGCAAGGTATAGAGCTGTGAATATGCTCAGTGAGGCATGCTGGCTTTGCAAACACAGCGAAGTAATAAAAATACTGCACATGGAGCAGGATGTACCTCCAAAGGGTTGCCAGCAGGCCTTGCATCCAGAAACAGCAGGGCCAGTCTTTCTCTTTAAAAAAAAAAGGACAGTAGGAGCCCTTATGTATTCCTCCAGTTAACAGCAGCCTGAACCATGTGAGAAAGCAATGTCCCCTTTATGTAGATGTTGTCTGCATAACTTCTTTTCTTTCCAGGGTGTGGGGGGTTGTGCCAGGGAGGCAGCCCTGCTCTCTGGTTTTAAGTGTAAACATTCCTTTGCCCTGTGTGCATTTAGTGCCTTGAGTAGGTCATCTTTTCCACCCCCTTCCAAAATATTTTGTTTTCCATCTCTCCCTTCTTTTCCATGTTGCTTTGAGAAAGATCCAAAACTTCCTCCCTGATTTCCTAAGCTGCTTTTTGTTGTTGTTTCAAACCACAGCCTAAATTTAAACTCTGGTCCAAGAAAGGGAACTGACTGGTGGTTCTGGGTGTGGCTTCATTGTTGCCTTAGGGACAGTTGCCTCTGACCAATCCTTTTAACTCTGTGTACAGGTAAATTGAGGGTAGGTCTATGTTTCATCACAAAAGCATTGCCTTAGGCCTTAGGAAGAAGCTTTCTAACTTGTTTTTCTGCTTGCTTTTCTAATTTATCCAGCCAAAGACAGCCAGACCAATCTTCCTAAATATTAAAAGTTTTTATCATAATATTATTCTGTCCCGAATACTAAAATACTTTAGTGCACTTCCATCCTTTATCTCTAAAATGCAGAATTCACCTCTTAGCCTGGCCTATGACACCTCCAATGTCTAGCCTAAACTTACTTTTTCAATCTTCTTGCTCATTTTTAAGTCATAAACCAACCAGCCTACTGGTTTTCTTTCACATTCTTTCTTCCACCTCTTTGCATACACTTGACCCTTTCTACAAGCACTGACCTCTTTACTTCTGTCACTTTTTCAGATGTCTCCTCTTTTCTCAAACCCCAGATGAATAGTCTCCTTTTCTTATAAAGCCTTTCTGGATTTCTCTAGACCACATCACTACTCCCTTACTCTGAGAGTATGAGGGTATCTATTCTACTTGAATGATACTTCCAGTCCTGCTCTGTATCATTTTGGTCCCAGTATAATTGCTTTTGCTGAGCTGTACTGTTATTATACCACTAGCCCACATTAAAAAAATATATAGGAAACTACCCAGCAAAAAGTGTTATTGAATTTGTTGTGTGGATGTTGTTGGGGACATGGTTTGGTACATTTCACAGTGTCCTTTCCATACAGACCCATGGGAAAAATGTCTCTCAGTTCTCAAAACCAAGAATAGCTGGGCTTCTCCTGAGCTGATGTTTTGTTTTTATCTTGTGGTCTTTGTGAGTCATGACTCCTTCTTTTCATAGGCTCAGAGCCAAAATTGGAGCCCACCACAAGTAACAAGGAAGACTTAATGGCATGTATTTGGGGGTAACAGCATTAACTGTGGCTTCTTATTTTTATTTCCTGTCTTTATTTTTCTTTCCTCCAGTTTTCTCTTGCATTTATTTTGTAATCTGGCAATTGTGTGTATCTTTGTAAAAAGGTTCAAGTCATTTTTGGAATTTGATGAGGATAATAAATGTAAAAACAAATATTCCTTGCATTATTTTTATCTTTAAATTATACACAGTCTTTAGTATAGAGCTTGATGAATTTCTACATATGTGTGCACCTGTGTAACCCCCAGCTACATCAAGACATAGGACATGTCAGAAAATGAGAAAGAACCACTTCCTTTCGTTACTAATTTGTCTCTTTATGTTTCTCTATATATACATTGGCTCTATGCTTCTTCTGAGTATTATGTGAGGATAAGACTATATGTATTTTTATCCCACACAAAGCCTAAAATGGTTTCCAGGGCACCATATGTAATCAAGAAGTAGCTATTGATTGAGGAAAGAACTTGCTCCAAATGAGGAAGGCTCCGAGACCCAGTGTTGGCCCAGAGCACCTTGTGCAGCCTTCAGGTAGAGGTCAATACCTGTCAGTTCTATTTGTCACTGAGTCTACAGGGTCCGACATACCTTGGAATCTAAATATATATCTCACTAACCAAGGAAGCCTTTTCATATCTATTACTGTTTCAATTTAAGGGGGCATGAGTACTTTTCTTAACTCTGGAAATCAAGTTGGGAAAAACCCCTGATACCACTGGACACAATTTCCCCGGAGGGTATATATCTGCTGCTCCCTCAGCCTTCTAAATACATGGAAAGAACAGGGGACCCCTCTGAGCACCAGCCAGCCAGGGTTAATATGCTCTGTCACAATTATGCACCTTTCCAGCTGGGCATGGTGGCGCACGTTTGTAATCCCAGTACTTTGGGAGGCGGAGACCGGAGGATCCGGGTTCGCGGCCAGCCTCAGCTCTCTCGCTCTCTCTCTCCCTGTCTCTCTCTCTCTCTCTCTCTCTCTCTCTCTTTCTGTCTGTCTGTCTCTCTCTCCTTAGTGAGGCCCTCCGCAACTTCGTGAGACCCGGTTTCAAAATAAAGTATAAAAAAAAAAATAGGGCCGGGGGTGTAGCACGGAGGTAGAATGCCCCTGGGTTCAATCCCCGGTACCACAAAAAGAAAAAAAACAATTATGCACCTTTCCACCCAAGGACTCTGAACTTGTGGGAAAAATCGCTGTATACAAGGGGAAAAGTATATGCACTGGGTAAAGGGTGTTTGGTTGGCTGCCCTGGACCCCATCAACCGGTTCTTTTCTAACTTTAATGACTTGGCAAAGAGAAATCTGTAGAGGGGCATGAGAAGACTCTTTCCCTCTTTGTGTCTAAAGACTGCTTATTGCTGGTCACCAAGAGGAGAATAGTCTTGATTGAGAATTTATTTTGGAGTGAATGTTTGCACAGCCTGTGAAAAAAAAAATCACAACCAAAAAAACCCCCAAACACAAAACAAGTACATATCATTAGCAATAATGGAAAGAAACAATACAAATTTTTCAAGAATGATTTTAACTTATTTTTGTCTTCATTCTCTGGGCCATCTGGTAAAGAATCTTGTCCCAGAGCAAAAAATGAATGGGAAGGAGGTTGGGAAAAGTCATTCTAATGGAAAATTAGGCCAAGGGGAAGGAAGAAATCATGGAAGTGGAAGAATTGTAGCCTGGGCAGCAGGAGTACACCAACTGCTATGTGGTGTGCGTGTATGTTTCTATCACTCTGAGCCTCGTTACAATGTATAATTACAATGTACCAATAAAAATAAGTTTTTTTAAAAAAAAATTGTTGAACTGACTCTGTTGCATACAGAAGTGTGCAGAAACCAGGGAATCCAACCAATTTCTTGAAGCCTCAGTATTCAAAATTGTAAATCAAAGGATTCTACAATCATCCCTTTGGTCCATTTTCACTTTGAAACAGAAAAATCTCTGATTTTCTGTCCTACATTTTTTTCCCTCTGAGGATACCAAGACCACATAATTAATAAATATTGTGGCTTATTTTCATTAATTTATTTTTCCTTAAGATAAGATGACTTTCTACCACTGTGGTGGCCCACACCTGTAATCCCAGTATTTGGGAGGCTGAGACAAGAGGATCGCAGGCTCAAGGCCAGCCTCAGCACCTTAGTAAGGCTCTTAGAAACTTAGTGAGACCCTGTCTCAAAATAAAAAATAAAATAGGGCTGGGGTAACTGAGAGATAGAATGTCCCTGGGTTCAATCCCCAGTACCAAACCAAACCAAACCAAACCAAAAAACAAACAGAAAAAGAAGAAAATATAAAATGACTTTCCTTTACTTGTGAAATGTGACTAAGAAGGAAAATACTATTTACTAGGTAATCCTGAAGTTCTCAAGCTTATCGCGTAACAAAGTGTTGTTTCTTATTTGATGATCTTAGTCAGGATTTCTTTTTGCTGAAGACAAGACTTTCGTTGGTAGAGAGTGAAAGCAAAAGACAGCCTTTTGTAACAAGCTTCCCGAAAGGCAGCAAGAAGGATAGAATTGATATGTTTTAACTCTGATGAAATACAGCTCAATCTTTGCAAAAGAAATGTATATTTTCATTGGAAAAAATGATTAGCTCGGGATGGAGATTCAGAACTCTGGCTCCAATTCATAGTTTATTAAATAGCATGATTAATTTTTAGCATAATATATCTTGTATTCCTAGCCTTCTGTTACTAATCTGCTTTAAAACATAAGAAGATAGATGAGAAAAAGTAATAATGCTAACTTTGGATGTTGGAATGTCTTGAGCTATCGTTAGATGTTTACAGATAGTAATCCGCTTCTTTCAGAAAGCTTCTAAACATTGATAGCAATCTTTTTTCTACTCTTCTTAAACTTTATTTCTAGAAATTCAATGTCCTCTCAGTTATAATTCTAGTAGTGCTGCACTTGGGGAGGGCAGAAGAAGGGCATTGGCTTTATTGCTATTCAATATGGACTAGGAATAAAGTTAGACTTTTTATATATGTTTCATCCATTTTATTCCCAAAACAAGTCTCACAGGTAAGTATTATTATTCTCATTTATTCTATGAATATGTAATGAACATTCATGTGTTCTAGGAACTATGCCAGGTGCTATGAACTGAATGTTTGTGTCCCTCCCAAATTCTTATATTGAAACTAAATCCCCAGTGTGATGGTGTTTCAAGGTGGGGCCCATTAAATCACAAGGGCAAAGGAATTAAAGTCTTTTTACAAGAGGCCCCAGAGAGCTGCCTCACCCCTTCTGCCATGAGGACACAGGGACAAGATGGCCATCTATCCACCAGGTAGTAGTCCCTCCAAGTCACTGTATCTCCTGACACCTTGATCTTGGACTTTCCAGGCTTCAGAATGGTGAGAAATAAATTTCTGTTGTTTATAAGCCACCCAGTTTATAGTATTTTGTTAGAGGAGCCTGAAGAGACTAAAGTCAAAGTGATAGGTTTATAGAAATGCACAATAACTTCCCTGTCCTCATGGATACTGAGAGTATACCGGGAAGATAAACGATACACAAGTAAGTCAACAAAATAAAATTACTCTATTAGATAATTAAACATAAACTCATCTGACTAGAGAATGGTAGTCTTCCTAACCCCAGTTCCTCTTTACTTGGGAACGCGAAGGAAGGTCCTCTCTCTAGGTCTTGGATCCTGTCTCATGTCATTTGTGGTCTCCTTCCAATAGAGGCAAAGATTACATTCTCCTTGACTGCAGTTGCTTATAGTTCTGATTTTAAAGTACCACATCTGCGTTTATGTAATCTGGCTATTTCTGTTCCTAATTGCTAGAGCTCAGGCCCATGTGTTCTGGAACTTAGGAGGCATAGTTCTTTGCCAATGACTGATGGCACTGTCTGCTTCTCTCTCAGGAAGTCTGCGGTGGGTAAGGTTTTATAATGCCACCCTGGATTTAAGTGGGTAGAAAACAACCACCAGTGTTAGTAAAACACAACTTGCAGTGTGATAGAGCATCGGGAAATACTTTCCTTGACCATTCAGAAACCATTTATGTACCAAGTAGTTATGGCCTAATATAAAATAATTGTGTACCTTTTTCCTTATTTGTGGTTGAAGCCTCTGACCTATTTGGTTAGATTCCATCTTTCAGTCAACTCCTCAGCCTTCAGCTTCATGTCCCCATTTGGCATCTTCCACTTTTATTATTGTTTTTGTTGCTCTTGAGAAATAATAGCCCATGTTACCTTGGTCCTGTGAATTCTCAAACATGAGCATTGGACCAGTCTGATCAATGTTTTCCACCAGAAAAAAAGCAATTAAAACCTTTTTCTGCATTACTTTCTGATTTTCCCAAAGTGCGTTTTTGGACTGTTAGGACTGCATCATGAGATAATCCATAGACAAATAATTATTTTTAAAACAGCATAGAGACCTGGGGCATTGCATTTCCTCTTGGCAGTATACAATGTACATTTTCCAGATTTATTGGACTATAGGTCTTGTTTTCCAATACACACAATAATGCTGCTAGATAATTAGCATTTCAAGAAATGATGCTTTATGATGGGCGTGGTGGCGCACGCTTGTAATCCCAGTACTTGGGAGGCGGAGACCGGAGGATCCGGGTTCACGGCCAGCCTCAGCTACTTAGTGAGGCCCTCCGTAACTTCGTGAGACTCGGTTTCAAAATAAAGAATAAAAACTAGGGCCGGTGATGTAGCGCGGAGGTAGAATGCCCCTGGATTCAATCCCTGGTACCACAAAAAAAAAAAAAAAAAAGAAATGATGCTTTAGGAAATGCTTCTACATGATAACATCCTTCATTATATACTAGACTCCACATAACCACAATTTTGCTTTCCATAGTTTGTTACCCATGGTCAACTGTGGCCCAAAATGTTATGTAAAAATTATATAGATAAGTAAGTCATAAGTTTAAACAACTTGTCTTATAGCATATTATTATAATTGTTCTATTTTATTATTAAATATTACTGTTAATCTCTTGCCTAATTTATATGTGGGTAAAAACATAATATACATGTATATATATATATACATATATATATATATAGTACCAAATATATATGGATAGTACCAAATCCTACATATATATATATATATATATGCATATATATATATATATATATATATGCATGCATATATATATTCAGGCACTCATTGGGGGTCTTGGGATGTATCTTCTGCAGGTAGGGGAGACCACTATACAGTTAAATGTATTAACTTCCCCTTGTATGTGCTAAAGCTTGGCAATTTGTATTTAAACTACTCCATCCATGTTTACATATGAGCTACATCTCTGGCTTCTCCAACAATCTAGATCTTAAACAAATTAGGTAGAAGAAAAATTAAAGAACAAGTTAAGTTAAATTTTTTAAATGGCTATGAAATTACAATTTGGTTTACACATCTCAGTATCTCACTTCTGGGGCTTTAGAGAGGTACAGAATGTCTTCTCTACAACTCATTATTTTCACATCAACTCTAAATACCTACCCTTCAAAATTACTATTCATACTAGGTATAGGAGAGAAAAAAATGATATTCATCCCCAACTTACTGCCTGATAACAAAATAAATATTTCAGAGCCAAAATTGCACAAAAATATTGTTAAGGAGAAGAGCATAGTTTTTGGGGATGTGATACAATTTAAGCTGTTGTGCCTCCTATGACTATAGAAATAAAAGATTGAGTGTAAGAGAAGAGAGGAGCTATACCTCAGAAAAGGTGTATCATTTGTTCCAATTAAAGCGATTCTGTGATAGATAGCTCAATTCTGAAACAATTTTAGATGGAAAAAGTGAGCAAATGAATGAGCAAATAAAGTATTATTGTTGGAAGGCAGGCTTCTCACTGAGGAAGAAAAAGCAAAATAATTTGGAAGGGGAAAGGCAATGAATATCTCGTAGTGATGAATTGGAACTGAAGGTGCTCATGTGAACTCAAAACTTCAAAAATGAAGGTATATATGTACATATGTATTCCGGTCAGCATTCTTGCAGCTATAATCTAAAGATTAACCACATAATTTAGAGGAAAGAAGATTTGTTTTCTTATGGTTTGGGGTTCAGTCCATGTGAGGCCAAGCACCACAAATCTCAGGGCATGGTGACAGGAAGCAGAGAAAGGGAGAACACATGGACTGTGCTCACATCGTGGAGGCTGGAAGCAAGAGAGCAAGCCGGGGGAGGAGGAACCATATATATAACCTCCAAGGCTGCACCCCCAGGGACCACTTCCTCTAACCACACCCTACCGACCTACCTGTACCACCCAGGTAAACCCATTACAATGGATTTATCCACTTCTGGGATTAAAACCCTCAAGACTCAGTTATATCAACTCCAAACTTTAATAAATGAGCTCTTTAGGGGACATTTCATATATATAACTATAACAATATGCATGAATATATGTACATGCATATGCATGTGAGTCTGCAAATGCATGTATAGGTTGCTGAATTCAGTTGTCTATATGCATGCATATATTTTTTACCTCTGTCTCTTGAAAGCATTAAAAAGCAGACACTCAAGTTGGTCATACCTAGTTCCCAGACTTCAATCTCTAATGCTATTCACCACTAAAAGACTTTAACTTTTTAGCTAATTCCAGAGCTGGGAAAGGTAGGTATCAGATGAGCCTAGAACATATTATTCCAGGAATCAAAGAGGAGATCAAAAATGGGAGGGCATACCATACAAGCAGGCACCTTCTTAAATCTAGGCTAATTTGATGTAATTCATTATAAACCATTACAACAGTCACTCATGAGTCCACAATAATAATAGATAAATAACTAAATAAATGGGAAAGAAAGGAGAGTCCCAATTCCAATAGGTTGCTAAAAGCCCACTGGTGGATGTGGAGGGTGTACTAGCATTTTGTGACTATTAATGGCTGCTAAATTTTGATGAGGAGCTGAATATTTAAGTCAGTTGAAGCATCTCCACACAAACTGCTTGTGAATTTCAAGAGAAACAAAAAGATAATTATACAACCATCAGGCAATAGTTTGAGTGGTCAAAATTAATATCATCAAATGAGTCTGAATGCCCTTATGTACATCCAGCTATATCCAGCTGGGAATATGTGATATGAATGTGATCATGAAAAGACATCAGACAAACCCCAAAGAAGAAACAATATTTTGTTTTAAAAGGAGGTGGTAATTATATTTTTCAAGAATGCCAGGGTCATGAAAGACAAATAAAGAATGTTGAAATATTCCAGATTAAGGAAGGTTAAAAAACTTGACATTTAAATGCAATAAATAAATCTAGACCAGAACCTGCATTAGAGAAAAAGATCAATGCTACAAAGGATATTACCAGGCCGATTAAAAAATTAAAATACTGATGACAGTTTAAATCTACCTTATATTTGTTAGTTGTGTCAATAATTTAACCAAGGTTGATAATTGTACTTTTATTCTTAGTGAGACTCACACTGAAGTATTTAAAAGCAAAAGATATATGTAACTTAACCACAAATAATGGTTCAAGAAAAAAAATTCTGTCTCTTTCTCAGTTGCTGAGACAAAAGGAATAACATGTTAACATTTGGTGAATCTAGGTTAAGGAATATATGGTTTTTGGTACTATTTGGAATATATGATTTTCGGTACTATTCTTTTTGGTTTTATTTGTAATACTATGCTTATTCTAGAAACTATTCTCTGTTTCAAACTATTTCTCTATTTTTGAAAGTTAAAAGAAGTTGGATTTTTTATTATCACCAATGACTTCAAAATCATGTAGGTATATTACATATAAAGATATTCTGTACAGTTAGGGTTTTAGAAGGAATTATAACTCTAGCAAACATAGGACTATGCTATGTGGAAGAACTTTTAGAGAAAAATTTCAAACTTCAAAGTTTCAGGACCCATGCTTAAGTCTATTTTTAAAAGAGGGAGACCCAGTTCTTGCAAAGTATCACAGTTAGCTGGGCAGCTTATTGAGAGGCACAAAGAAAAGGATGTCTTAACTCTTGAACCTGGGTTGACTGTGGGCTGGGAGGGATGTTTTTACCTATGACATTTTGTAATAAATGCCCTCCAATCTGGTCATTGGAAAATTTATCTTAGATTCCTGGGGAAAGGGATTCTATAAAATAAAGTAAGCCAGGATACCCTTTTTAAGTCCAAGAAAATTAAAATGTATACCTTTGTGGGAAGAAAGTTTTTTTCCCACTTCACCCACAGCATGGCTGGCAGTTCAGTTACAACCACCAGATCTGTGTGGGCAGCCATGTGTCTCTCCAGGTCAGGGCCAGTCACTGAGTGGCTAGGCTGGTTTACATGGTCCCTGCAGAGCCAGGTAGGTAGAGGAAATGCAGAACCATCAAGGGGCAGAACCATCGCCCACTGAGATGGTGTACACTACCCCTGGTTCTACCTGGCAAAGAGTCCTGTGGTTCTAGGGGGGGAAACTCACAGCCAAAGACTATTGTCAGTACCATGGCTATTTTTCCCCATCCTTTAAATGCTACCATGACTTTCTCCCACCCCTGAACCACAGGTCACCACCGCAGCAGTGACCTTGGAAGACAAGATTCCAACAAGTAGTCCTAAGACCAACTCCTTGCTTAACCTCACTCCAGATGGAGCAGAGCTTGCACAGGATTGTTCTGGATTTGGAATCACTTTTTCTTGTATGTCCCACTTAAGAGCATCACTGGGCTAGAAAAGTATTTCTGAATGGCAGGCTCACTGAAATTGGTAGAAGAGCCTATTCTTTTTCTTTCAACACCCCCCTTTACTCCGCAGATGTCGACACAAATAGAATACACCTGTGATCATGGAACATGTCCTGACACTTGTCCCCAAAATATCCTCAGAATGTAGCACAGCAATGGGCACATCTTGCTGGGTGCTGTCTCTGAAAAGAACAAGCTGCAAGGCCTTACACTTTGCCTAAGAAGCTGCTTCCCCTCTCCAAGCACATAATCTGGTGCATATGTTGTGCTGAAAAGAAATATTCTTTAACAAACTTCACGAGCATTAATAGATCTCTGAGATTTTAAGTTTGACTGAGTCTATTTATACATTCCCTGTGCTATTGCCTGCTCTGAACTAAATAGAAAGATGCAGAGACATGCAATGTATAGATGACACCTGTTTTCAACATTGAAGATGGAGTTAGGAACCACAATCCTGGGATATCCTAATGAAAGAAACCTGGAGATTATTGTGACCACTCAGGAAGATGCACTCAAATGTCTTTGAGAAAATCTTAAGAGATGCTACTGTGTAGAACACCATCAGCCAGAGGCCGAGAGAGCTTATGATATCCTCGTGGGATGTTGTAATTGGGTTGAGGTTGAGTTGGAAGTGACAGAAACAAAGTTCCATGACTGCAGTACTGTGATCCCAAACCTCTAAGGTTGTGGTATCTAGAAGAGTGAATCAGTATGGTGAGGCCTCTGAAACTCAGAAATTGCTGATACAGAAGGGAGGTTTTGAATAAGTAGGGAAGGAATAAGGTAGAATAAACACAGTTGCTAGATTCACTAAACTGTCTGAGAGCACTTCAAATGTGTGAGGTTTATTACTTTAATGTAGCTTGGGAAGTATCAGTCTCCACTTACCCAGCAGAAAATTGTTGACCATCCTCTGTGTTCTAGGCACCCTTCTGGATAGGTACAAAGATGAAAGACTAGAGTCTGCCTGAAGTTGTTCTCAATGGAAAACCCATGAACAGACCATTGAAGAGCAACATGCTGTGGGGAATGACAGGGATTTGCACATGGCTACATCATGAGGGTCAGGTAGTGCAGTCAAGACATTCTGGGAAGCTTGGCACGGTGGCACACACCTGTAATCCCAGTACTTGGGAGGCTAGGACAGGAGGATTGCAGGTTTGAGGCCAGCCTCAGCAACTTAGTGAGACCCTAATTCAAAATAAAAATTAAAAGGGCTGGGAATGTAGCTTGGAGGTAGAGCACCCCTGGTTTCCATCCCCAGTACTATATCAACACACACACACACACACACACACACACACACACACACAACACACACACACACACACACACACACACACACACACACACACAGAGAGAGAGAGAGAGAGAGAGAGAGAGAGAGAGAGAGTTCTTGGGAAGCATTATGGAGGAGGAAGTCCATTTACTGGATGTTATAGATTTATTAGACTTCACCAAAACTTACTTAGCCATGGTAATCACATAAGCATAGGCTAGAGATGCTGAACAGCCTAATAAAGGAAAGGACTGCAAAAATCATGCAGGGTGCTTCAGGTTGATGGTGGGGTTGGCAGATTATTAGCCTACATTGGGAACAGAGACCACTGCAGTGGTCCTTAGAAGTCCTTAGAGATCACAGTAAGAAGCCTTCTAGAGTCAAGCTGTAGAAGGTATGGATTCAGCAGAGGGCATAAAATTGAACAGGCACTCAGCAGTCTGCCCCCTGTAGCTGAAATGTGAAGACTCAATTTTAGAAGAATAGATCTGGAGGTGGGAAAACTGCTACAGGAATCCCACAGCAAGGTGGCAAAGGTCTGAACAAGGAAAGTAGGAATGGGGATAAAGAAGAGGGGGGATATAATTAGCAGGAGTGAGTAATTAACAAATATGGGGAAGAAAACACTGGTGAGGTGAAAGTAACTCCAATGTCAGTCCTGCCTTTCTCTGTTATATAAATTAGGTAATGCTATTCTATCATTTTATAAATGGGTATAGCAAAGTTTAGACATCTCCCTTTCAGAGCTTAAGATAGGCCGAGGTCTTTCCTACCTCGGGGCCTGTGCACATAGTACTTCTTCTGCCTCAAATAAGAAATTGCCTGTTTTTCAATGTCTACTGACTTTTTCTCATCTTTCAGTTCTAAATTAAAAAGCCACCTAGGAGAGAGGAAGATGATGACCTAGAGGGAGACAGCGGGTTTCAGAACTCAATCACTGGGAAGACTGCTTCATGACAAGGGAAGAAAAGCAGCGAAAAACTCAACAAAACAATGAAAGTTGAAACACAGCAGAATCAGAACCAGAAGAGAGAACAGAGGACTGTAAAGAACTCCATGTGTCTCACCTGGTGAATGGAGAGTGGAGGCAGCAGCGCCATCTTGGCCAGGCCGGGCTCGGGCTGGCAGCTGCCAACTCTGCAATTCCCAGAGACCTCCAGCAAAGAAACTGTGGATTGTTGTGAGGCAGGTGACTACATACCATCATCAAAAGTGGTTGGGATTTTGCTTCACACTTGACAGGGACCCAGTTGCCAAGACGACCCAGCCGGATCCTGCAGCTAAGGCTGAACCCGTCTCTTATGGCAGAGATCCGGAGCGTCACTCATCATGATTGCAGGTTAACAAGCTGTCCCAGTGGGAGCCTGCCTTGTGTGGCCATAGGAACTTGACTGGCAAGGAAATAGACTCTTGGAGGTCTGAGATTTTGCAAATCACCCCTGCAGAGGTGGGGGTGGGGGCTACTGTTGGACACAGCATAAACATGAATTAGCAGATAGCCCCTAGAGACAATTGGGTGGAAGGGACCTGCAGCCTGCAGTTCTCTCCTATGGTCTCCAGGGATCACCACAAGACACCTAGCTGAGGTGTCTGGGGGAAAATAACTCAGCCTACCGAGTTGCATGCTCAGAAAGCAGTAAACTTGCGCCTGGCCATATTTGGGTACTACAAGCACCAAAGCCAGAGGCCAACAAGGGCTCACATTATTGAAGCCACCCAGAGCAGTAGTGGTGTCCCTGGGGCTAAAAATCTGAGCCACCCAAGCCCCAGGCTTAGAACTATACAATCTCTCCCTGCCAGACCTTGCTTCTTGGGTGGAGAGCAGCAGTGACACCATCTTGTCCAGGTTATGCCTGGAAGCCAGGAAGCCAGAGGCCCAGCAGGGTTTCACTTGATCACAGCTATAGGCTGGGAACTCAACACTCTCTCCACCAGCAGAGTTTGTGCCTAGCATACATGCATGCTAGTGACTGATAGTACTTCACATGATCATAACAAGCAGATCAGGGGCAGTGTCCAAGGGGCCATCAAAGCTCAGTGAGCTGGGCCACAAGCTTGGAACATAGCAATCACTGCCTTTGCTGAGCCTAAGCCCAATTTCCACAGAGGCCAGAGGTCAGCACTATGCAGGATCAGAGGCTCACAATCAGCAGAGCAGAGGTGGTGTCTGTAGGACACTAAATCCCAACCAGCAGGCTGCAGGCTCTAAACAGAACATCATAGTCTCTGACCCAGCAGAGTTTGAGCCTAGAGAGCACAGCAGCCTGCAGCCAATCAGAGACTCCTGTTTGCCTGCCCTAAATACTATACCTAGTTAAAGAGATTCTGGGGGACAAAGTAAAAAATTTGCTTATATGAGTCAGATTGGTAAAGGCAAATATATACCCCCAGCATAGACCTTATTATAAAGGGACAATAGACACAGGACTCACACGCAAAGAGAAAGAAGATGCCAAGACAACAGAAACACAAAACTGAGAACACTGAAAATATGAGAATAAGGAACAACGAGGAAACAAACTCCCACAACTCAACAAGGGAGATTAACAATACTGATCTACAGGAAATGCAAGAAGAATTCCAAATTTTGATCTTCAGTATGATGAAAGACCTCAAAGAAAGTATACAGGAAATGAAGGGGAAAATTGAGGCTCTAAGAAAGAATAAGAAAGAGGCCTTGAGTAAAATGAAGGAGTCAATAAATGAAATAACGACTGCAATAGAAACCAACTCTAACAGGCTATACCCCATGGAAAACATGGTATCACTCTTGGAAGACAGTTCATTCAAAACTGAAAACACAGTCAACAATATACAGAAGACATTACCACAACACAACCTAAACATCCAAGAAATCTAGAACAATACAAAACATCCCATGGATGAAAGGCATTGAAGAAGGGTATGATAACCAAGGGTATCAGAAACCTCTTCAGAGAAATAATTTCAGAGAATTTTACAAACATAGAAAAAGACTTGGACATCCACGTACAGGAGACATACTGAACACCGCTAAGACAAGATCAAAGAAGGACTTCCTCATGCCACATAATCAAAATAACAAACATAGAGGCCAAAGAAAGAATCTTAAAAGCAGTCTGAACAAAAGAACAGGTGACATTCAGGGGCAAAACAATAAATATCACGCCGGACTTCTCAAACCAAGTCATGAATGCCAGGAGGGACTGGTATGATGTACTCCAGACCCTGGAAGTAAACAACTTCCAACCAAGACTGCTATATCCAGCAAAAGATATCATTCAAAATTGATCAAGAAATAAAAACATTCCAAGACAAGCAGAAACCTAAAGAATTCATGACTATCAAGCTAGCACTAGAGAAAATACTTAAAGAAATAAACACAAGAAAAAAGAAGCAAATTCCAGAACCAGAGAAGAGATGAATCCCACCAGGTGGGCAACTAAGCAAAGGAGAAATAACACTACATCAAACAGAAAATAGAACTCAAAATAACAGGAAACAGAAATCTTTTCTCAATAATAACACTGAATGTCAGAGATCTTAACTCCCCATAATCCAACTATATGCTGCTTGCAAGAAACTCACCTTATAGCCAATGATATGCATATGCTAAAGGTGAAAGGATGGAAAAAGGTATACCATGCAAATGGAGACTGAAAAAAAGGAGGGGTAGCAACACTCATATACAACAAAACAGACTTTAAACTAACACACATCAGAAGAGACAAAGCAGGTCACTTCTTATTAATAAAAGGAACAATCCAACAAGAAGATGTAATGATAGTAAACATTTATGCCCCAAATGTGGGTGCTCCCATGTTTGTAAAACAAAGTCTTCGGGACATCAGGTCTCAAATAGACCCAAATACAATAATATTGGGAGACTTTAACACACCATTCACGCCACTAGATCTATCTTCCAGACAAAAGATGAGTAAAGACTCTTCAGACCTAAAGAACAATATAAACCAAATGGATCTAAGAGACATATACAGAATATTTCAACCAGCAACAGCTGAATACACATTCTTCTCAGCTGCCCATGGAATCTTCTACAAAATAGACCACATCCTGGGCCACAAAGCAAGCACGAGCAAATTAAAAAATATATAATATAATTCCCTGCATCTTCTCAGATCACAACAGAATGAAAGTAGAAGTCCACAACAGGAAGAACAAAAGAAATTACATAAATACACAGAAACTGAATGATACACTCTTGAATGAGGACTGGATCAGAAAAGAAATAAGGGGAGAAATAAAAAAAGTTTCTGGAATTAAATCAAAATAGAGACACAACATACCAAAATCTATGGGACACATTGAAGGTGGTGTTAAGAGGAAAATTTATAGTACTGAGTGCCCACATAAGAAAAACAGAAAGTCACCAAATAAACAACCCAATGACACACCCCAAGGACCTAGAAAAACAGGAACAGTCTAATCCCAAAGCCAGTAGAAGGCAGGAGACAATTAAAATCAGAACAGAAATCAATGAAATAGAGAATTAAAAAACAAAACAAAGGATCAACAAAACAAAAAGCTGGTTCCTTGAAAAGATTAACAAGATTGACAAACCCCTAGCCAACCTAACCAAAAGAAAGATAGAATCAACCCAAATTATTAAAATCAGAAATGAAAAAGGAGACATCACCACAGACAGTGGGAAAATTCACAGGATCATCACAAACTATTTTAAAAATTTACATTCCAATAAACTGGAAAACATGGAAGAAATCAACAGATTTCTAGACACATATGACCTTCCTAAATTGAACCAAGAATAAATAGAAAACCTAAACCAACAAATAGCAAGCAAAGAAACAGAAACAGCAATAAAAAGTCTGCCATCAAAGAAAAGCCCATGTCTAGACAGATTTCCAGCTGAATTCTACAAAACTGTTACAGAAGAACTAACCCCAATACTTTACAAGTTATTCCATGAAATCAAAAGAGATGAAATTCTTCCAAATTCCTTCTATAAGTCCAGTTATACCACATTAATACCAAAACCAAATAAAGATACCTCAAGAAAAGAAAATTACAGACCAATATCATTGATGAACAAAGATGCAAAAATTCTAAACAAAATAATAGCCATGCACATTCAAAACCATATCAAGAAAATTGTACACCATGACCAAGTTGGTTTCATCCCTGGGAAGCAAGGTTGGTTCAACTTACACAAATCAATACATGTTATTCACCACATAAATAGAACTAAGGACAAAGATCACGTGATCATCTCAGTAGATGCCGAAAAAAGCATTTGACAAAATCCAACACCCATTCATGTTAAAAACACTGCAGAAAAATCGGAATAGAAGGAATGTACCTCAACATCATTAAGGCAATATACAATAAACCCAAAGCCAACATCATACTGAACAGGGAAAAACTGCAGGAATTCCCTTTAAAATCAGGAATAAGGCAAGGATGCCCACTATCACCACTCCTTTTCAATATAGTCCTTGAGACTCTTGCCAGAGCAATAAGACAAGAGAAGGAATTCAAATATATTAAAGGAATTCAAATAGGAAAAGAATTAAAATTATCTTTATTTGCAAATAACATGATCCTGTATCTAGAAGACCCAAAAAACTCAACCAAAAGATTACTAGGGCTAACAAATTCACCAAAGTAGCAGGATACAAAATCAGCCTAAAAAACCCAGTAGCTTTTCTATATTCCAACCATGAATCCACTGAGAAAGAAATCCAGAAAACAATTCCTTTCACAATAACCTCAAAATAAATAAAATACCTAGGAACAAACCTAACCAAGGAGGTAAAAGACCTCTACAATGAAAATTATAAAACACTAAAGAAATAAACTGAGGAAGGTCTTAGAAGATGGAAAGATCTCCCTTGCTCTTGGATAGGCAGAATAAATATTTTCAAAATGGCCATTCTACCAAACGTGATCTACAGAGTCAATGCAATCCCTATCAAAATACCAATGTCATTCTTTATAGACCTATAAAAATCAGTCATAAATTTCATATGGAGAAACAAAAGACCCAGAATAGCGAAAGCAATTCTCAGCAATAAGAACATTGCAGGAAGCATCACAATTCCTGACATCAAATTATACTACGAAGCTATAGTAATAAAAACAACATGGTATTGGCATAAAAACAGACACATAGAACAATGGAACAGAACTGAAGATACAGAAACAAATCCACACACTTATAGTCAATTGATTTTCAACAAAGGAGTCAGACATGTATGTTGGAGAAAAGACAGCCTTTTCAACAAATGGTGTTGGGAAAACTGGTTATCCATTTGTAGAAAAATGGAAATAAACCCTTACCTCTCACCCTGCACAAGAGTCAACTCAAAATGGATCAAAGACCTGGAAGTTAGACCATACACAGTGAAATTACTAGAGAAGGGCATAGGTTCAACATTGCAACATATAAGCACAAATAGAAACTTCCTCAACAAGACCCCCAAAGCTCAGGAAATTGAACCAAGAATTAATAAGTGGGATGGCATTAAACTAAAAAGTTTCTGTACATCAAAGGAAACCATCAAGAGTCTAAAGAAAAAGCCTACAGATTGGGAGAAAATTTTTGCCAGCTATTCCTCTGACAGAGGACTAATATCTAGAATATACAAAAAACTTAAAAAGACTTTACACTTAAAACAAATAACCCATTCAGGAAATGGGCAACTGAATTGAATAGATTCTTCACAAAAGAAGAGATACAAATGGCCAATAGATACAGGAAAAAATGTTCAACATCATTAGCAATCAGAGAGATGCAAACAAAAGTACACTGAGATTCCCTCTAACCCCAATCAGACTGGCAATCATCAAGAAGTCTAAAAACAATAAATATTGGCGAGGATGTAGGGAAATTGGAACTCTTCTACATTGTTGGTGGGATTCCAAACTAGTTCAGCCGCTATGGAGATTGGTGTGGAGTTTCATCAGAAAGCTAGGAATAGATCCACCATATGATCCAGCTATACCACTCCTGGGTATCTTTCCAAAGGAGCTAAAATCAGAGAACTATAGTAATATATGCATATCCATGTTCATAGCAGCACAATTCACAATAGGTAAATTATGGAACCAACCTAGGTGTTCATCAACAGATGAATGGATTACAAAATTATGGGAACTACACACAATGGAATTCTACTCAGCAATAAAGTACAAAATTATTTCATTTGCAAAAAAATGGAAGGACCTGGAGAACATTATGTTAAGTGAGAAAGGGAAGGGTCATGTTTTTTTTTTTTTTTTTTTTTTGCGGTACCAGGGATTGA
>PVJS01001037.1:0-13639 GCA_004027185.1 Glis glis | reverse complement strand
CAAGCGTGCACCACCACTCCCAGCTTATGTGTTTTCTTTAATATGTGCAAGCTACGGAATAATTGGGATACCAGAAGGACTCCAGACAATAGAGGAGAAACCTCAGTGGAGCCAGAGAGGTGGTCTAAGGGAAGGGGAGAGGGAAGACTGAGGTTCATTAATGGAAATACTACCATAGACTATGTGTATACGTGTGAATATATCAACGTCAATCTCAGTACTCTGTATTGGGAAGGGGGGAAATGGGGAGGTGGTAGGGGGGCCCACCAAGTGCTGTGTGCATGTATGCCAATGTCAACATGATTTACATTATGATATGAGACATAATGTACCAATAAAAGCACATTATAAAAACTTAAAATCTGAAAATAAAATAAAATATAAGACCACCTACTTAGAATGGCTTTCTGTGACTACCCTTAGTTGTTGGGCACTCCCTCCACTCTACCCATATTGTTCAAAACATGCAACATCATTTCTAATCATTCTATTGTTTGTTGGCAACACCACGTCTTATTTGTATTCTAGTGTATTCCCCGGGCTGGCACATAGTAGTCAATTGTTCAAGTAATAATTGTTCAAACAGAGCCACCATCTAAGCAGTATGCTGAATCCTAAGCCCCAGAATGTGTAGGGAGCAGCACCTGGGTGATGACTCTGGAAGCCACACATGACCTGGAGATTCCCACAGATGCTAAGGAGAGAAGCACTTGCCATGTATAGAGTCAACAAAAAGATATGTGGAAATTCTAATTCCCAGTACTTCAGAATGTGACCTAATTTGGAAACAGGGTCTTCGCAGAGGTAACCGAGTTAATGAAGTGATTAAGGCAGGCCCTAATCAAATATGACTGGTCTCTTTCTGTAAGAGAAATTTGGACACAGAGACAGTGAGGGAAATGTGAAGAGAAGCAGGGTGAACACAGCTATCTATAAGCCCAGGAATGCCTGAGGCCACCAGAAACCAGGAGAGGGCCCAGGGACAGATCCTTCTCTAGGGTCTGCAGAAGAATGTGGCCCTGCTGACACCTTGGTTTTGAGACAATAAATGTCTGTATTCATAAGCCACCCAGCTTGTGGTACTTTGTTATAGCAGCCCTAGGAAATGAACACAGCACCCTTCAGAGGGAGATGGAGGTCCTGGGATTACACCAACCTGTCCTATTCAAGTCCAGAGGTTTGGAGGTTGATTTAAGCCTGTTCTCCCTCCCACACACACACCCCAAAGCTGGTGAGGCTTGGGGATGCTCTTTTAATCCAAACCTTGCTCATTTTGCTCGATCCTCTATCCTACAAGAGTTTATATTTTGAACAATGGGTGCTAAGATGCAGGCTGTGGGAGGACATCATCCCTGAGTCGATAATTCTTCAAAATCTGCACAGAAATAGTTTGTCACTGTTCAGACCAAGAGCAATGAAATTTTATGGAGCAAAATGGAATAATTACGCTGAAATAGTGACTACTTTTTTTTTTACTAAATATAGGTAAAAGAATAACTACTGAGAACTTTTAATAATGCATTCTCTGCAAACGATTTCAAGATTTAAATACCTAAGTCACACTTTCTACTATAAAGAAGAGAGCGAGAGAACTAATCAATGATTCACATCATTTTGTTTTTAAACTTGTCTCCATTTCTCCTCTCCTGTTAACAATTAGTCTTTTAACTGGTACACCCACATCATATTAAAATACACTCAGAGTCCAATCATATACTAAAAGATATTCATTCGCTTACCACCTCCGCTCTTGTTCCTTCACACTTTCTTCCAACTGGCTATGTAGCTAGATCTAAATATACTTTTAATATTTTGTAAAATGCAGAAAAGTATTTGTAAAATTTAGATTGTCAGTCCAGTTTCAAATCTGCTAATAAACAAATTTTTTTTTTTTTTTTTGCGGTACCCGGGATTGAACGCAGGGGCGTTCTACCTCTGAGCTACGCCCCTGGCCCTATTTTTTTTTATGCTTTATTTTGAAACCGGGTCTCATGAAGTTGCGGAGGGCCTCACTAAGGAGAGAGACAGAGAGAGAGAGAGAGAGAGAGAGAGAGAGAAAGGGAGAGAGAGAGCGAGAGCTGAGGCTGGCCGCGAACCCAGATCCTCCGGTCTCCGCCTCCCAAAGTACTGGGATTACAAGCGTGCGCCACCATGCCCGGCATCTAATAAACAAATTTTAAAACAATATCTGGAAATCCAACTTATAATGCTTCCTGCCAGCATCAAAATTCTAGATTTTAGATATATTATTCACTCTAAGAAAAAGCAAAATAGAAGGATACATTTAATATGTAAAATTGAGAAGGGTATGGTGGTACACGTCTATAATCCCAGTATTTAGGAAGCTGAAACTGGAGGATCTCGGGTTCGAAGCCAGCCTCAGCAACTTAGCAAGGCCCTGTTTCAAAATTTAAAAAGGGAGCCTGGCCTGGTGGCACACGCTTGTAATCTCAGTACTTAGGAGGCTGAGACAGGAGGATCGCAGGTTCGTGGCCAGCCTCAGCAACTTAGTGAGGCCCTCTGCAACCTAGTGAGACCCTGTTTGAAAATAAGAAGTAAAATAGGGCTGGGGGTATAGCTCAGAGGTAGAATGTCCCTGGGTTCAACCCCCAGCATAAATAAATAAATAAATAAATAAATAAATAAATAAACAAACAAACAAATAAAAATTTTAAAAGGGGGGGACTGGAAGGTAGAAACCTCTTGGGTTTAATCCCCAGTACCATCAAGTCCAGTTTTTGTTTTTGTTTTTGTTTTTTGCGGTACCGGGGATTGAACCCAGGGGCGTTCTACCTCCATGCTACACCCCCGGCCCTATTTTTTATACTTTATTTTGAAACCGGGTCTCACGAAGTTGCAGAGGGCCTCACTAAGTAGAGAGAGAGAGAGAGATAGACAGGGAGGGAGAGAGAGAGAGAGAGAGAGACAGAGAGAGAGAGAGAGCTGAGGCTGGCCGCGAACCCGGATTCTCCGGTCTCTGCCTCCCAAAGTGCTGGGATTACAAGTGTGCACCACCACGCCCGGCTCAAGTCCAGTTTTGCTTACAAAACAATAAGCAAAACTGAATTATTTTGAACCACTTTTATGGCAATATTTTAATATCTACATAACAGCATATTGTTTGAGGGAGGAACTTCTAAAAAAATCCTTGTGAAATATACGCAGTACAGTTCCTAAAGTTGATGAATCAGCAAATACTCATCTGATAGATTGACCCTCCAAGAAATTAACTTGAACTAAATCTGTGGGATATAATTTGCCTTAGTTCATCCTATGTATTTTGGGGGAAAGTGAGTTTAGTTAGTATGGTTGTTAGACTACCTAGCATTTGCCTGCACTTCCTCTTAATCACTTTCCCAGTTTTCCCCCAAGCTTCATTTCAGATATGGTATGTGGCATTATTTTGTTCACAATGCTTGTTTTAGTAGGACAGAATAGAATCGTGGGAAAGCAAGTTCTTTGCAGTTAGGTACTCATGACAGTCATTTCCTGCATTGTAACTGTGGGCAAGTTATAATAAAATCATTGGTTCTTAATTTTCTCAACTATAGAAAGAAGCATATTACTGCTGTCTTAAGTGTGCTATTGTAAAGAATAAATAGATAATACATCTAAAAGTGCCTAGCATGTAAAGGTGTGCAATATACTTTTTCATCCTCCAGAGTGACTCATTTTCTGACTTCATCCCCAAATTAGGGATTGGGAAGGATATTGGTGAGAAACTTACTGTAGATTCCTCAGCTCTAATTAAATAACAAATGTTTAAATATAAACCTCTCACAAAGGGAATTATTTAGTATAGTATTTATGATATAATTTAGGACTATATTGTACGCCATAAATTATGGCTTAAAAATGGCTTTGTCTCTATCCCAAACTACCATTTATATTTCTATGGGAAAACGCATTCCAGATTTTAAACAATCAACTCAGAAAAAGAAATTTTGAATCATAGTCTACTCAGAAATCAAGACTACTAATAGTGCCTAACTTTCACCTTCATGTACCTAAGACTTAAAATTTTATGAGAATGGGGTCCTTTTGGTGACCATAAGGTATTTTGCTCATACTCGGTGTTCAGTATCTATTTTTATTTATTTATTTTGATTTTTAGAATCAAGAATTAAAGGAAATCAATGGTGGCAGGAAGATCAAGTGTGAAATTGCCCCCAGTTAGTCCCCTTCCTGTATCTAGACCTCTATAACACAACTTTACAGTTCTTCCTTCAGGAATTGGAGTTTATTATCCATAGAATCTGGGCCAGCCTGATGATTTGCTTTGACCAAGAGAATCTGGCTGAAGTGATGATATGCCAGCTCTGAGTCTAGACTTCAAAAAGCCCTTCTTGCTTTCATATTCTTTTGGCAGTCTTCCATTACCATTTGAATAAGCTAGGACTAACCTGCTAGAGAACAAGAGACCAAGCAATGAAAGCCCAGCTGTACCAGCCAAAGGCATCCTAGACCACCAATAGCCAGCTGACTCCAAATATGTGAGGGAACCCAGCCTAGAACTTCTTCCTCAACCTCAGCTGCCCAGAGAGACTGAGTAGGCCCAGCTAAGGTGGAATAACTTCTCAGCAGAAATTTCATGAGCAAAAAATGTGTGTTTAAGCTACTGAGTTTGGTGTTGGCTTGGAGAACAACAAGAATGAACTGATATATCAAGTAAATTAGGTTCTGAGCAAGATATAGGGGCCACTTCAGGAAGTATGGCAGAATGTTTTAAATTGTGGGCACAAAAGAATTAAGTTCAATATTTCAGAGAAAAAGAAAGTAAAAAAATACATTGCTAGATTATTCAATTTTAGAAAATAGAACTATGACAGAATTTTAGCATTAATTTTTGGGAAAAAAGGAAGTACACACACACACACACACACACACACACACACACACACACACACCCCTACTGAATACCTACAGGAAGTCTAGGAAACTCTGAAACTGTCTATAACCTATTAAAAGTTAGAAAGCCAGGAAAGTTGTCTGCCATTGAGCTAAAGGTCAGATAGTCGAACAAAATGCTATGTGCTTTACTGGCAATGTCCAAGGGGTTATTCTGGGAGAAAGCATCTTTTAAAAAAGCAAAAAGATTGCCCAAATAGAGCAATAGGGAATGTTGATGGTCAGATGCAAACTCGAAAGTAAACAGGCCGAAAAAGAATTTTAAGAGCTCTTTGCAGGCAACAGCAAAGACTGTAATGTGCAACTCTTTAAATAAATTAGAGGGAGGAAGCCAGCCAAAAAAACAGCGAGATGGATATAGTGCAAGAGGTCCATCAAGAAAATGAGAAAGGAGATAGCAGAGAGACTCAATTAATTCTTGGCTTTGGTCATTCCCAAGGAAGACCTGAGGGAGTTTCCCACTCTAAAATTGTCTTTTGACAGAGACGGGTCAGAGTTAAGAGAACAAATAACGCTAAAAGCACAAGGTGTGCTAAAATGAATTGGCAGACTGAAGATAGATCGTTTGTACACTGGCATCCTGGCACCCGTCCAGGTATTTTGAAGAAACTGAAGGGTAAGAAGAGCAGTCCCCATCTAAAAGTGCAACAGTCCTAGAGGACTCCCCTCAAAGATGTCTGATTTTATATCTGGACAGTGGGCAGAGCCTTTATGAAAGAGTGGGATCATGCAATATTTGTGCAAATATTGTGGAATCATGAAATGAGGTTTTTGCTGAAGCTGCTATAGAAGGGTGGTATATAAATACCGTTTCTTTCTCCCAGGTTTCATAAGAGGAGAGCCAAGTTTTGCACTCTTGAGTTCTGAGCTTTTGGCCTCAAGGAGTTATAAACAGCTCTTATAAGCCAGAACTAAATATAAAAGTTGAACTCAAACCATGACCTTGACCCAAACTAATGTTTGGGGAGAGTCTAGGCTCATTTGGTGAGAGTTAAACTGAGCAGATCCTATGAGAGAGAAGATGATAGCTAAAGGTAGAAGAGAGGGGGGAAATGTGGTCTGCCAAGGCTGATGGAAATTCCCCAAGGCTAAGAGAAGGAAGAAGATTTGGATGGTATCTACAAGTGACAGACAGGACTTTGGGCAGAAGAGAGGGAAAACATCTTCAGGATACAGTTGTAGGTTAGCTGTTGAAGCATGAGGTGTTGAGGACAGTAGGAACTGTTTCAGTGGTTAGACCTGGGGTTGGCAAACAGGAGTCAGACAAATCTGATTCTACCCATAGTCCTGCCTGAGCAATGGTGGGGGAAGGCTTGGCAGAAACATCAGCTAATCATGAAGGCACGGTACCAGGGGGAACTGGCCTGGGAGACTAAGAGTTTGGCTTCTCCTTTTGCTTTCAGTTGTCCAATTACCATTCAGATCGAACGCCTCAACTATCTTGAGTGGGATTCAGAATTTAGATATGTGACATTTATTATATAGGAGTGTTCCCAGAAAATGCTTAACCTACTCCTACAATGTATCAAAGTGAAATCAGGGAGAAGCGTATTTTTAAAGATAGAAATCATCACTGATTAATCCATTTGAATTATTGACTGGGAAAATAAGCCTGAGAAAAAAATCAGCAAATTTATTTAGCTGTTAAAATAAAACTTTGCCAAAATTCTATGACAAGAGCTATTTAAAATTGTTCTCTTTTTTGAATTATGAAACATTTCACATATCCTGAAAAGGTCAGAGCATGAGATAACAGACACCCAAATACTGACCACCCAGATTTAACAGATGCTTCAGATTCTATTTTTAAAAATAAAAATAACCATCCAATGCCTCATGTCCACTATCTTGAAACCATTGTTTCATGTGTTTTGTTCATTTTTTGTTGGTTTCAGGCTAGAATGTAAATCTTTTCTCTTATTTTCTCTTACATTCCATCTTGGACAGAAGTCAAAGTTGCATCAATTCATTTTAAATTTTGTTATAAAATATTCAAACATAGCAGACAAGGAAAAATTAGAAAGATCTTAATCATTCCCCCCTTCTCATTCCAACTACATTTCCCACAGTATCTTCTGTCAGAAATTCAGAATGTGTCCATTTCCTTATCTATTTATTTATGTACAGATACAGATACAGATATTTTTGTGTTGGATTTTCAATTTATAAGTGAAAGCATTACAACTTTCTATTTTCACTGAACAATACATTTTGTGAATCTTTCCATGGTATTATTTTTTTTAATTTCCCACCTAAATTGTCAAGTATTCTAAATTATGGAAATACTATAATTTTTCTGTTTTAAGTTTACCTATTGGTGGAGTAGTTGATTATAATATTTGCTATCACAAACTGCAGTGGTTTGAATATCCCTCCAAATTTTATATTGAAATTTAATTTCCACTGTGACAATATTAGAAGGTGAGACCTTTAGGAAGTGATTAGGTTGCGAGGGATTCACCATCATGAATCATGAATAGAATAATGCTATTATCATGGGAGTAGGTTTGTTGTTAAAGGAGTGGCTTTGTTATAAAAGCGAGCTCTCTCTGCCTCACCTGCACTTGCTTGTTTTACTGCCATGTCATGACACAGCACAGAGGATCTTGACGACTGCCAGAATCATGCTCTTGCATTTCCCAACCTCCAGGACTGAGAACCAAATAAACTTCTATTGTTTATAAACTGCAGTCTGTGGTATTCTATTACAGCAGCAGAGAACTGACTAAGACACAAAACTGTAATGCATATGTTTACATATAGAGAGGAACAAAGATATGAAGATTGACCCATAGTATAAAGATATAAAATATTTAAGAACGGTTATTTCTCTGATTTACTAAAAAGGATTTGTTCACATTAAATTTTATTAAAATTGTTAAAAATATGCATTTGCACTCGAATCAACAGTGCATCAAAGTTCATATTTCTTTGTATTCTCATCACTGATTTTTGTAACATTTGTTATTTTTGCCGATATAAGAGATGAAGGTGGTATTAATCATGTTAATCATTGTTTTTCTTTTTCTGTTCCTGGTTACCAGTACAGTTGAAATATTTACTTGCTATTTAGATTTCCTTTTCTCAACAATGTTTCTTTCTTTTTTTTTAATCTTTTGCCTATTTTCCATTGCATTGCATTGTTTTCTTAATAATTTGTGGGAGATAGTCTATTACTTCTTCTTCTCCTTTTAGTACAGTCTATTCTTTCATGCAGAAGATTATTAATTTTTTTTACTTGGGATTGAATCCAGGGCATTGTATCTCCAAGCCACACCTCCAGACCTTTTTTTTTATCTTTTTTTGGTACTGGGGATCGAACCCAGGGGCATACTACCTCTGAGCTACACCCCCAGTCCTATTTTTGTTATTCTTTATTTTGAAACAGGGTCTCACTAAGTTGCGGAGGGTCTCACTAAGCAGCTGAGGTTGGTCGCGAACCTGCCATCCTCCTGTCTCGGCCTCCCAAGTACTAGGATTACAAGCGTGCACCACAATGCCCAGCTTTTTTTTTTTTTTTTTTTTTTGAGACAGGGTCTAGCTAGGTTTCTGAGAGTCTTGCTACATTGCTGAGGCTGTCCTGAGATCATAATTTTGTTGATGTAAAATCTGTCAATATTATTTTTTATGTTTTCCAGGTTGGAATGTTTTTCTAGAAGACCTCAACTCTACCATTGTTAAAAGTCACTTATAGCTGGGCGTGGTGGCGCACGCTTGTAATCCCAGTACTTGGGAGGCTGAGATGGGAGGATCCGGGTTCACGGTCAGCCTCAGCTACTTAGTGAGGCCCTCCGCAACTTAGTGAGACCCTGTTTCAAAATAAAGAAATAAAAAAGTAGGGCTGGGTGTGCAGCTCAGAGGTAGAATGCCCCTGGGTTCAATCTCCAGTACTGAAAAAAAAGTCACTTATATTTTTTTGTAATCATTCTACAACTTTCTTTTGTTTCATCTTTTTGATTTATCAAGTGTTATCTTTGTATATGTTGTGCAGTAGGAAGACAAATTTTGTTTTCTGTTTGTTTTCCAGGATGGGTAAACAATATTCACAAAAATTACTGAATGAGTCAAATATTCTCTACTTAATTAAAAACTAACTTTTATATAAAAACATTGTTGTATATGTTATTCTTCTTCTGGGTTATTTATTATATTCTTTAAATCTAATTATTGATACCTAGAGTAATACTATATAACATAGAGATAGATACAGATATTGGTATCTGGATATCTCTTATTACTGTCATTCTTCTGTTATTGTGTTTCACATGAACATTATACTAATTTTTCGATTCCATAATAAGTCAGTGTAAAGATTTTATATAGTATATCATATTCATGGAAGACTATGAAGATAATTTATATGTTTATAATATTCAGTATGTCAAACAAAAATCTGAATTTAAGGTGGAGGTATTGTCATTTTGTTTATTTATGTCTTTATCTAAAAATCATAAATTATCTGTCTATCCTCCTATCTATCTATTTAGAAGCATTCAGGAACTATTCATATTTGATATTCTCAGAAATGAATGATTTATCACAGATCATTCCCACTTAGATCTGGATGGATGGATGGATGGATGGATGGATGGATGGATGGATCATTCATGCATATTTCTTAGTCCTTCTTTTTTATTATTTGTGGTTATTGTAAATGAGATAACCCCCCCCCAATTCTACATCCAGGAAATAGACTGAAAAAACTTGAAGGAGGTGCTTCTACAATCTTTCCACATATGGAGAAGGATGATAATGTAACTGGAAGGATACCAGTGGAAGCGGACCAAAGAGAGAGGAACTTGGGAACTACTCCAGGGAGTTGAATCTAGTGCTAATGAAGGAATGTCTCCACTTCTAGGGCAGAATACCCTTGAGGTAACAAAGTGTGGTATCTAGTGGGGTTTCATAATTGCTTCAAACCAGTGACTACAGCATCTCCCTCTCTCATTTCTGAATTTGAATGTTCATTTCTATAGCCTGATCCTTTACTACAGCTGCAGATCAAGAGTGTGAGGCTCAGATAACCTGTTATTTTGTTTCATATGTTCTCAGACCAAGTGGAGCTACATACAGAATTTTATTCCAGTGTGGTGGTTAGGTAGGACTTCCGAGGGAATAAGTTATTATTTACAAACACAAAGAAAAGTCAAGGGTATATCTGTAACCAAGAGGACAGATTGTGATAATTGTTAGGGAAGACTTTCATAAATGTTAATGCTTTCACTTTGAGCACTAAGTAGTGTTGTCCATCACCTACTTCATCTGAGAACTGGCTCTGTGACACTTTAGCAAAGGCAACGTGAGTAAAAGGACACAAGTCCATTCTGAGTAGAAGCGTTAGGGGGTCCATGATTAGTTGTCCATGCTCCCTCCCTTTCCATGATTTGGCAGTCATGGAAATAGAAGGAGAAAAGATGTTCTGCCGGTTTGGGTTCCTCAGAGTCAAAGATAAGCAGAGCCTTCAAGCTGACCTATGATAGACAGGAGTCTGAGCAAGAACGACACTTATTTGTCATAAGTCACTAATATTTGGGGATTATTTGTTGCCTCACATAGTTTAGCTTATCTTGACTGATAAATCATATCACTTTAACAATTTTCAGAAACGTTTTTGTCTTCTACGTCTTCAGAGGTCTCTTCCATGTTTGGGTCAAATATCCATGTCCTATAGTTTTTGTTTATATTTTTCTCATTTTTGAACTGAATAAATGTCCATATAGATCTGTTTTTGATGGTGGACATTATGTATGGATTGTCCCTGATATCCTTCCTTTTCCATGTCTATGAGATTAGGATCGTTCCCTCATTTGAGATTAGAAGACGTGTCCACTGCTTGTATCCAATGGGTATCTACATTGAGTGTCTCCTGGTACTGAAGTGAAAGTTTATTGCTATTGCCCAATTCTGTCATGGTAATAGTGAAATGTTTGTCCTTTCTAAAATTGGAAATCCATCCTGTAGTTCTTTAGTTGACCTTAAAAAAAAAGAATCAACCAAACAAAAACACTAAAAATACTGCTCTCAGGTACTTTGCTGCTCCAGGGCCCACCTGAATGTCTTGTAGCTCAGTTTCATTGTATAGGAAATAAAATAGCACTGACCTCACAGGTTGGGAAGATTGAATAAGACAGCAAAGGTCTATCATACACATGACACAATGCCCATTCCACTGGCTCAATTCATTATTATTATTTATTTGTCAAGGCTTATTACAGTCACAATTCCTATAATCCTGTTCATTTTTCTTGTTTACAATTGGCAAAGTGATTTTGCTAAACTTTCTTGGAGTCTTTTCCTTTCAGTGGCAAGGGTGTCCAGATGATTTTGAGAGCAAAATCATTAAAGTGTAGAATTCCACGGTTCAGTCATTTTCAATCAATCCTCCAGTTACCTTAATAATTGTCCTAATGAAATAGCTCTCTGGGTATTATTTTAGAAAAGTGTCTGCACTGGATGGACCCACCAAATTTTTGCATCAAATTTCTGGGCTGCAGAACAAATAGAGCAGGTAGATGCTTCCGTTGAGAACTGAGCCTTAAGAAGGTTTATTCCTGTCTGGGTTCGTTACACATTACACAAGGACGTCCAAGGAAATGTCAAGTGAGATCTTTAGTTTTCACTGGGATAAAATTAGACTGAGTCTGATGAGCCAGAAGAGTGCGATCGAGGGCCCTGGGCACAAGCTTCCTAATGTGGCTGTGCCCACAGACTTATCCGCAGAGCAGTTCTCCTGGGATTCTCAAACCTGCTGCCAAATTTACCACTCAGTTCCTGCCTCTCCATGTGACTTTCTGCTTATCCTGGCTTCACTTCTAGTTCTTTTGCACTCAGCTGGTTTTCTTGGCGCCCCTGCCCCCAACTTCCCCAATAATCTGATTCCCTGGCTCCCTCTCCTAGCCCCTCTGTTAGGATGCAGCCTGAATTTGACACTATCCTGAACTTGTTCACTGGTTTCCTCCCAAAGAGAAAGGCCTTTTTCCCAGGCAGCTGCAGCCAGAATATCTTAACCCAGCTAACTCCTCTCTGCTGGATATTATTAATTGCTAGGTTCTCTCTCTCTCTCTGTCTCTCTCTCTGTCTGTCTCTCTCTCTCTCTTCTTTCTCTCTCTCTCCTCTCTGTTTCTCTACCATAATTAAGCTCACTTCCATTTATATTCAAATTAACCTTTTAATCCTGTTAACCCCTTCAGATAAGAAAGTGACCATTTAACCTAGCATTATTATTTCTTTTGTGCAGTCTGAATTTGGATCACCCCTTCAGATAAGAAAGTGACCATTTAACCTAGCATTATTATTATTTCTTTTGTGCAGTCTGAATTTGGATAATATCATCTCTGAGAGGCTTTTCTTGGTAAAGTCTTGAAAAATTGTCGCCCAGTTCTTTTACCATTTCCTCCAGTGGTCATCCTCACCTGCTCCATACCATCTTTGACACTGTCCTTGTTAAATATCATCATTTAACAAACTTGTTTAAGTATGGGGTTTCTCAGTTTGGGCACTGTTAACATTTTGGCTCAAATAATTCTTTGCTGCAGGAGGCTGTCCTGTGCATGGTAGAATATTTAACAGCACTGACTGCTACCAACTAGCAGCAACCCCTCTCCCCGCAAGTCTTGAAAATAAAAAAAAAATGCCCTGAACATTGCCAAATGTCCCTAAAGGGCAAAATGACTTCCAGTTGAGAAGTACTATACAGGATGAACTCCATTTTTACATATCTAGGAAAAAAAATGTTTTAGGTAGGTATGTATCTGTTTCATGCTGGTATAACAAAACAACTGAGAATAGTTATTCATAATGAACAAAAATTTATTGGCACGCAGTTCTGGAGACTTGGGCTTGGAGGCATTCCAAGAACGATCTACAAATTGGCATCTGGCAAGGGTCTTCTTGCTGGGTCATCCCATGATGGAGGAAAAAGAGGTGTGTATGAGAGAGGGGGGGGGGAGAAAGCAAGAGAGGGAGAAAGAGGGAGACAGGGAGAAAGAAACAAATCAAACTCATAGCATCACACCCTTTATAATTGACATTAATCCATTCATTAGAATGGAACTCTCACAAGCTGGGCGTGGTGGCGCACGCTTGTAATCCCAGTACTTGGGAGGCTGAGACAGGAAGATCCGGGTTCACGGCCAGCCTCAGCTACTTAGTGAGGCCCTCTGCAACTTAGTGAGACCCTATTTCAAAATAAAGAATAAAAATAGGACTGGGGGTATAGCTCGGAGGTAGAATATCCCTGGGTTCAATCCCCAATATCGTAAAAAAAAAAAAGGAACTCTCATGACCTAAACCTCTCCCATTAGGTACTATTTCCAAATGCTATTACATTCTGCATTAAGTTTCCAACACATGCATTTTGGAAGATGCATTCTAACCCCAACAGTAAGGGTGATCTTCTAGAGACTTCTCAAATTCTTTATCAGTTTGCCTCATTTTTTTAGGATCATAGGAAGCTTTTAGTTACTAAATTGGATACAGGATTTCTGTATTAGATCACTTTTACATCACTGTGAACAAAATACACAAACAACTTAGAGGAAGAAAGGTTTATTTGGGTTCACAGCCTCAGAGGTCCAGTCAATAATCAGCCAACTCCAAGGCAGACATCATGGAAAGCATGATATGGCAGAGGAAAAGCTATTCTTAGCATCCAGAAACAGATTGAGAGACAGGAAGTGGTCAGGGACAGATACAGTCCTCAAAGCCATGCCCTCAGTGACCCACCTCCTCC
>PVJS01001036.1:0-106954 GCA_004027185.1 Glis glis | reverse complement strand
GGAGGAGGAGGAGGAGGAGGAGGAGGACAGGAAGAAGTTGGACTTGCCAGTCCCCGGAATTACAAGAGCTGACTCATCCCAAAATAAATCCATAGATAGATAGATTATAGCTAAATAGACAGATGATACACATATCAGTCTTAAATATGTCTTTGCTAAATAATATCCTTTTCTGAGCAGTTGTTATGCTTCACAATAAAATGATCTTAAAATGTTGATGGGTGACAATATTGTATTGGTTGATCACTTAGAGATGCCTACATGGTTTAAACACGTCCACTAAAGTTCACATGTTTCAAACTTAATCCCCGGTGCAATAGTGGTGGGAGATGGGGCCACATCTAGTAAGAGGTCATTAGGTAACAGAACTTTGCCCTCATTAATGACTTAATGTCATTAAATTGAAAACTATAAAACTCTAGAAGATAACACAGGAGAAAACCTAGATGACCTTGAATATGGTTAGGAAGTTATGGAGACAGTGAAAGGCCAGTGGTTGCCAGGGTTTGGTTTGGAGATGGTATGCACAGGGGCACAGCCCAGAGGATGTTTAGGGCAGTGAAAGTATTCTGAAAGATATTACAGTAGTTATATGTCATTGAACATTTGTCCACATGATACATACACCAAAAGAGATACTTCCCATAAACCATGGACATTGAGTGACTCTGATGTGTGAATTGTAGTTTATCCATTTTAACAATGTACTCTTCTGGTGGAGGATGCTGATAATGGGGGAGTTTTTGGAGTTAGGGCTTGGGGCATGTAAGTTATCTCTGTATCCTCCTGTTCATTTTTCTGTAACTTAAAATGACTTTTAAAAATTAAGTCATTTAAAAAGGGGATGGGAATTTGCTAATATGTGATGGGTGGAACACAGGTAGGTGTGAAGAACAGAGACAGTAACATTAAAAATGGGCAGATATATAAATGGACAATACATTTTAAAATGAAAATGACTTCTACATGTTAAATTAAGCTCCACTGATTCATAATTAAATGAATGATTCAAGTATAATAAACAAAGCCTAATATTTGAATAAGGAAGAGTAGAAAAGCTTGATAATACCAAGGTTTCAGGGGAAACAGATATTCTGTCTGATCACCACTGCTAGTGGTAGAAGTTAGACTTACTTAGGGAGCAATTTGGTGGAACCATACGGACTACTCTGAGGATGTCCCTTTTCTTCAGTAACTTCCCTGTACTGGGTAATTGACTAATGCATTCTTCTATTTTAATTTTTTGGCTTTTTTTTTTTTTTTTTGCTGTACCGGGGATTGAACCCAGGGGCGTTCTACCTCCGAGCTACACCCTCGGCCCTATTTTTTATCCTTTACTGAAACCGGGTCTCACGAAGTTGCGGAGGCCTCACTAAGTAGCTGAGGCTGGCCGCGAACCCGGATCCTCCGGTCTCCGCCTCCCAAGTACTGGGATTACAAGTGTGCGCCACCACGCCCGGCTCTGGCTTTTTCTATTTAATGTGATGTTCCTCGATTCATTAAAGACATTTCATATTTTCTGCTGGTTTCGAGAAGTGATTATTGCTTACTATAGAGGCCACGGTGCAGAGAGTGGGTGACCTGTTACCTACACATTTTCTCATTCAGTGTTTCTCTTTTCACCCTCTCCCTTCCAAATATCCTCAACGCACGTACATGCACACACACACACACACACGCACACACACACACACACACACACACACACACACACACACGGCACCATCTTCCCTACTGAACTGAAGATAACCGGTGCTTCTGATTCCTTCCCTTGAAGGTCCAGACACGATGCTTCTGGTGGCTTCTCCCTCTAGGCCGAGGTTTTAACTTTATCTATATTGAAGCCCTTTATTCCTTCATGTACTTCTCAGCCCCTGATTTTTTTTTTTTACATGACTGCTGTCAGCTCCATCTCTATATTCTGTGGGCTTATGCACGTTTCATTTTTTTTACCATCATTTTAGAGCGTTTCACGGGGATATTGGATAAAAATGTATCTTAACATTCCACTGACCCTGGGAACTAACTCACTTGAGACTTGGTTAGAAAGCCAAGTGATCTACGTAACTGGCCCGGGCCACTCATCGCTTGGACATGAGAAGTGTCTTCAGTTATGCCTTTGCACATCCGCCTGTGTCTACCATCTGATTTTCCAAAAGAGAAACTTTTTTCTCTGCTGCTATCAGTCCACCTGAGGTTCTGTGTTCATCTCACTTTCATTTCTCCCCTTCTTTCTATATTAAAATTTCCTCTTTTGCCGTGTGTGGTGGCGCACGCTTGTAATCCCAGTACTTGGGAGGCAGAGACAGGAGGATCCAGGTTCGCGGCCAGCCTCAGCTACTTAGTGAGGCCCTCGCAACTTAGTGAGACCCTGTTTCAAAATAAAGAATAAAAAATAGGGCTGGGGGTGTAGCTCGGAGGTAAAATGCCCCTGGGTTCAATCCCTGATACCACAAAAAAAAAATCCACTTGATTTGGTGCTGAGGATTGAATCCAGGGGATTTCTAACCCTGAGACATTTTTATTTTTTATTTTGAAATAGGGTCTTGCTAAGTTGCTGAGGCTAGCCTCAAACCTGCAACTCTCCTGTCTCAGCTTCCCAAGTACTAGGATTACAGGCATGCAACACTGTGCCTGGCTTTTTGTTTTGTATTGTTTTTTGACTGAAGCTCTCCTATGGCCTCTCCTTCAGTACTGTTAGGGAGACATTACACAGGTGCCACCTTCTCTAGCACATTTGATTCTCCAATAATATAATAAGGCAAAGCAATGTCTACCAGGCTAACCTGGAACAAGGTGTGGGGTTGGGCTTTGTCTGCAAGCATGAGCAAACAGATCACTTCCTGCTTCATATGGTTTTACCTGGAAATTACTTTGGCCCCAGATGAGGAGCTATCCCTGGCACACTGTTTTCACTTGCACTAATGAAGAGAAGAGTGTGGGGAAGTCCACTCCTTGCTCTTCTGCTCTGGGCATTTGTATGATCCTGCATCAAGCAGAGAAACAAAGGCTGATCTGAAACTGAAACCAGAGAGATCCCAGAGGTGACACTCAGCAGCCAGGCCCCTTGTCAATGCTCACAGTTTGTGCTCAGCCCCGCCTGCAGTTCCTGCCACTGTGTCACTCTGAGCACAGTAGTACACAGCCGAGTCTGACGCCTGCACTGAGGCTTTCTCCAAGTGGAACGAGGTGGCGGCTTTGTCGTATGTGGCTTCAAAACCTTTGTGGCTTCCCTTCTCACCATCCCTTGTGACTCTGAAGAGGAGCTGTGGACCTTCTCCAGGGTACTGGACGTACCAGAACAGATTAGGGTACCCTGTGGTTGTATAAGTACAGTTTATAGTCAGGAAATCCTCTTCTGATACAGTCACTGGGCCTTTCATCTGGGTCACTGATTCTCCACTAGTCTCTCCTGTGAAAAAGAAGAGATCTGTGTCACCTTGGGGATAAAACTCCTAGAAAAATTTGTGGTTAAAGTTTTCATTTCTGACATCATAGAAGAAAGTTGAAACTTTAAAAGGCAATTTACTCACCAAGTATCAGGAGTATCACAATCACTAAGCCTGGAGAAGTGTTCATCTTCACAGTGTCCCCTAAGTAATGTTCCTGATTCTCAACATGAAGAAAAGTTGAGGTCTTAGTGAAATGAAAAGTCTAAACCTACAATTCACTCAGTAAGTGATCTAGTGTTAGGAAGCTGCGCCCCCTGGTGACAAGGAGCTGAACTGGGTGAATGTTTTCCTGGACTCCAAAAAGTCAGAACTCTGTCCCCATCCCTGACCTCATTTAGAAGGCACATGTCAGTCCGCAGGTGGCTTTTATAAACCTAAAGGATAACTGTCATAACCTCTAATGTTCTTTTTGTTCTTAGAACTCCATTTGACATAAAAATGTTTAAGTAGCATTTCCTAGGTTGTTTCTGTATCTGAAAGTCTAAAAGATGCTGTGGACATTTTAATATGGGCCCTATATTCTCATATATCTATTGAGGGCCCACCTGCAGTCCATTGCAATGTCAAAACCTGTTTTGGGTTGGAATCATAGAAAGTAATATGAAGTCAAGTATTATTGAGGGATTCTGTCTTTTTCAAGACTATCCAACATGGAGAATAATGACTGACATTTACTTGGAGTTAAATTCATATTGGTTAAATGAAGCAAAAATATTAAACAGTAAATAGGTGATTTGGTTGAGGAATCACTACTACTTGAAAGGTCATATATCTTCTGTTGTATAGTAATGTCAGTGTTTAGAGATGCAATAGGGATGCCATCTTTCTAATACAAGGTTTCCAGAGGAAAAATCATACTACCTAATCAGTACTCAAATGTTCTTGCATCTCATTCAAATGTGCAGAGTATGAATCATAGACAGAAGAAATACCATAACTAAAGCAATCGTGTCCCTATAGAATGATTTTAGATCCCATGTCTTATTGTGCCACTATTTTATTGGCTCCAAAACATCTAAGCAAATCAGGCACATACAGAGCCCATGCTCCAATGGAGGTCCAGCCTCAGGATGCTTTTCACATGGTTAGAGGCTTCTTAGTCCAGTCTGTTTCCTGAAGTTCACTCTCCAGATAGAGGTACTCATAGGTCCCGAGTAATCTGTGAATAGTTTCTTAGATTGAGATTTAGGTAAGAAATTCAGTCAGGCCCGATATTGTTTGTGTTCATGATTCCCTTCTCCCTCTCTCATTTCTATCCTGTACTGATTTCCTTAATTCACTCAGTTGCTTTTCTGTGTTCTCTTGGAACTCATTGATCTTTTTATGATCATTCTCCTGAGTTCTTTATCTGGTAGTTGATCCACTGTGATATCATTGGAGCCAGTTGTTGGTGAAATATGAACCTTAATAGGTGTCATGTTACCTTATTTTTATATTTCTGGTATTCCTGCATTGAGATTTATGCATCTGTTGGGATGGATTTTCTTTCACTTTTATGTGCGGGCCTTTTTGGGGCACAGTCTTCTCTTGACAAAGTGTTCTGAGATAGCGGGTTGTTGTGAGTTATTGAGTATATTTCCATGTGGATTTTGTAGTATAGTTTCCCTGATAGTTGTTTGGTGATGGTTAGTGTACCAGTGTGCGCTATCTCTCAGCTGGGTCAGGGGTATACCTTACTAGCAGAGTGTCTACTCCATGAAATTGTAGTATCACAGTAGATTTCCAGCACTTCAGAGATAAGTGGGAAATAAACAATAGCAATGATGAATATACAACATTAAAATAAATACCAAGTGGCTACTATTACGCCCACAACACTAATAGCTCCAAAAACAGGAATGGTGAGACCAGCAATTAAACAGCAACAACACCAAACAGCCATGTACCAGATTTAGCATTAAATAAACACCAGGTGTCAACTATGGCAACCACAGTACTGATAACAGCGCAGCATGGATGGTGAGGGCAGAAATTATACAAACTAAATATTTGTACAAGATAGTAAAAATATAGTTCATCAAGAGTAAAGAAAGTGGGATAGGAAGGCAAAAGAATATTGAGAATTTTAAAAATAAAAATAAATAAAATAAAATAAGAAAATAAGAAAAAGCAGAAGAGAGGTAGCAAGTGAAGGCAATAAAGAAGGAAGATAAATAGATAAAAGAAAAAAGAGAGAACAAGACAAGACAATTTGGTTATTAGACAGAGAAGAAAGGAAAGAAAGAGTAAGAAGAACACACATGGAGTTGCCAACAGCAGCTTCATTCACAGACTGGTCCCTTATATAGGGTTCTGGGCAAAATGGCCCACATTACCATCAGCGTGATGTGCTTGTGCATGTGTGTTATTTTGTTTAGTCATACTTATAACTAAGTGCACATCTGTGGTGTGTGGGATGAATGGGGCCATGTCCTTACTGCTGGCCTGTACTTTCTCTGGGCCCCACACTCACCAAGCTGCCAGCTGGAGTAGAATCAAAACTCACTGAAATGTCTCAGCTTCTCTGCTCAGCAGAACAAGGTAGAATGAAATGGGAAGTACTGTCTATTGGAATTTTGTCCAGACAGACTATACAGACACACTCCCAGGCTGGGCTGATGCAGAGTTCTAAATTGCAAGGTCTGGCCTCTGGGGTCTGGCTCTGATCAGAACTGGTCAGAGAGATTAGATCAACTCACCCCTAGGGTCAGGCTTCAGGCTGATGCTGATATCTGCTGGACATCTGGGTCCCAGGGATCTCCCAAGGATTCCCCTCACAGGGCAGGGCAACCAACTGCCCTGGGTAGAGGGGCACAGCCAGTCTCTCAGGCTCTACCACCCATCAATATGCCTTCCAAGGCTCAGTCCCCAGTTATAATTATGACTCCCCCCTAGTCAGTCTCCTGACCCTCTTCAGCTGGTCCTGTGAGCCAGCAGGCTCAAAAGGGAAACCATTGCGCTCCCCTTGGAATATGGGACCTGAATTTCCCTGGGTACAATATTCTCTGTGTCTGTTTCAATCGTGTTCTGCCAGGTGCTGCCTAGGCTGCTCAGTAGGTGCTGGCTGGGGCATTGTGGCAATATGAGCTGAGATCTCCCAGGTTCCCGCAGCAGCAAGCTCGAGTGTGCTCTTCACCATGACTCCCGCCTTAGCTCTCCACTCACAAGTTCAGAAACACACAGTGTGTTTCAAATACCTGCTCACCATGAAGCCTCTTATTCAGCTAAGTTCAGACTGCCTCTCTACTTCCCAAATGTTCACATGTCAAATTTGTCCACTGGGTTTCTCTCTTCATTCGTGTTTCCCCTCCCCTCTGCAATGGCCTGGCACCTGTTGCCACCCACTTGGCTCCAATGTATTTTTTCATGTCCTCTGTTTGAAACACTATAATTTCTGGGTCTGTCTGAGTCTCTGACATTCAGTGAATTCCCTCAGTCTCCCACCTTGCTGAGAAGCATATTCCTCCTGCTTCAATTCCTCACCACGGAGCGAGTGGAAAGTGCAGCCTTCTTCTACTTCACCAGCTTTGTTTCCCTTGCATATGTTCCATGTTGCTATAACCTAAAACTACTCTTAAAAAATTAAGTCTTTAAAAGTACAGTAGAATTTGCTAATATGTGATGAGTGAGCCAAAGGTAGATGTGAAGAATAGAGAAAATAACATTAAAATGGGCAGATGTATGAATAGATAATATATAGAAAAATGCAAATGACTTAAATATTTTAAATGAAGCCCCGTCTGATTCATAATTAAATCAATTATTTATATAACAATAACATATAAAATAATTTTGCCTAATTGTAAGCAAAATTCAAAAAGCTTGGTAACACACATTCATCCTGCTCAGTCACCACTAGTGATGATAAAAGTTAGTGAAACTTATCCAGGGGACAGTTTTTTGAATGACATACATTACTATGAATGTTCTTTTTCTTTAATAATATTTTATATACCTATGTTGAGTAATTGACTATTATATTCATGTTTCAATTTTTTGACTTTCTTATTTTTTAATGTGCTCTTTCTCAATTCATCAGACATTTACAACATTTTGGGAAGTGGTCATTGTTCACTGTGCAGGTCGTGGTGGAAAGCATGGGTGGTCTGTTACTTATACACTCCCTTAAGTCCTCTCTTTTCATCCTTTCCCTTCCAAATATCCTCAAAACACAGATGTACTCACACACAGCACACTCTTCTCCGATGACTAGAGGGTAATTTGTACTTCTGACTCTGTACCTTCCCTTGAAAAGGACATCACACACATGTGACACCCCTTGTTGGCTCTTCCCACCAGGACCAGGTCTCATCTTTTGGTGGTCTGCAATGGAAGCGTCATATCTCCATATACTTCTTGCCCTCTACAATTTCATTGACATCACTGCTGTCATCTTTTCTATATTTCATGGGTTTTCTATATTTTCTGTCTCTGTATTGTCTTTCTCACAGGGTTTTACAGGGATACAGAATATAAGCATATGATTCATCTTCCACTGACACTGAAAACTAACTCACCTGGGGCCTTGTTAGAAAGACAATGCTGATCTACCATAACTGGCCAGGGCTACTCATCATTTAGACATGAATCATTTCTTCCCTCCCTTTCTATTGAACATCACCCTGTGCCTGCCATTTGATATACCAAAAAAAGGAAAAAAACAAACAAGAACAACAACATCAACAATGCCCTTACTGTGCATGATGAAATTCCCTGTATCTCTTTGCATTATAGTTTCTTGTGAGGTCCTGTTCTTCCTCCTTTCTTCTCTTCCCTTCTTTCTCTATTAAGAATCCTGGGTTTTGCCTGTTCCTTTTTTAACTTGTTTTTTTTTTTTCATTTCTTTTGGACTGTAGTTCTCCTATCACCTCTCCTTTCATATCTTGTCTTGGAGACACTTGACAGATGCTACTTTCTCTGGCACACTTGGTGTTCCAAAAATAAAAGACACAGAAATGTCTAGAAGACTGTGAAGGATACATGGAGAGAAACTTAAGGGAAGCAAGCTTAAGAGCAATATCAGAATGATGCCCAAATAGTCAGAAGTCATGTTTCCTAAATCTTATTTTTTTTTGTGCCACCTTAGCTGCTATGTGTTTTCTTTCAAGGACTCCACATTGTTCACTAATAATGCATACTTTCATAACCCCAAATAAACTGTTTTCTTAACTCTGGAAAAAAAATAAAGAGATGTGAGGGCGGGGCTTTGTCCAGCACACAGACCACTTCCTTGTTCATGTGGATTAACCTGGAAATTACTTTGGCCCTGAACAAGGAGCTATCCCTGGCAGACTCTATTTTCACTTGCACTAATGAAGAGCAGAGTGTGGGGAAGTCCACTCCTTGCTCTTCTACTCTGGACATTTGTACGATTCTGCATCAAGCAGAGAAACAGAGATTGAGCTGAAACCAGACTGAGCACACCATAGACTGAGCTGAAACCAGAGAGATCCCAGAGGTGACACTCAGCAGCCAGGCCCCTGTCCCTGCTCAGAGTTTGTGCTCAGCTCCCCCTGCAGTTCCTGCCACTGTGTCACCCAGAGCACAGAAGTACACAGCCGAGTCTGACGCCTGCACTGAGGCTTTCTCCAAATGGAATGATGTGGTTCCTTTATCATACATGGCTTCAAAACCTTTGTGGCTTCCCTTCTCGCCATCCCTTGAGGCTCTTAAGAGGAGCTGTGGACCTTCTCCAGGGTACTGGACATACCAGAACAGGGTTGGGTATCTTGTGGTTGTATAAGTACAGTTTATAGTCAGGAAATCCTCTTCTGACATGGTCACTGGGCCTTTCATCTGGGTCACTGAATCTCCATGGGTCCTTCCTGGGGGGAAAAAAGAGATCCGTATCACTCAGGAATAAAGCTCCTAGATAAATTTATGGTTAAATTTTAATTGCTGACATCATAGAACAAAGAGTCCAAATTTAGAGGCATTTTACTCACCAAGTATTAGGAGCATCATAGTCACTAAGACTGGAGAAGTGTTCATCTTTACAATGTCACCTAAATAATGTTTCTGATTCTCAACTTGAAGAAAAGTCGAGGTGGTAGTGAACTCAAAAGAGTCTAAACCTGCAATTCACTCAGGAAGTGAGCTAGTGTTAGGAAGCCGCGCCCCCTGGTGGGCAGGGACTGAACTGAGTGAATGTTTCCAGAATCCTTCCAAAAGTCAGAACTCTGTCCCATCCCTGACCTCATTCTAAGGCACATGTCAGTCTTCGGGTGGCCTTGTAAATCTGAAGGACAGTTGTCATAACCTCTCAGATGTGTTTTGTTCTCAGGAATCCAACTGACATGAAAGTACTTTAGGAGAGCGTCCCATGGTGTTTCTGTGGGTGAGAAGATATCAGTTATCTTGGACATTTTACTACAAGCCATTATATTCTTGTACATCTATGTGGGCCAGCCTAAAGTCCTTTGAAATGTGATAAAATGTTTTTGCTTAAAATCATACAAAGTAATCAGAAGTGAATCATGATTGAGGGAGTCTGTCTTTTTCAGCACCCTACCCCAACATGGAGAGCAGTGATGACATTGACTAGGAGCACAATAATATTTACCAAGTAAAACAAAATAATGAATAGGTGGCCTTTGGCTGAGGAATCAGTACTACTTGGAAACCACATTTCCTTTATTCTAAATTAATACCAGATTTTAGGGATGCTATCTTCTCAATAAGACCTTTTCGGGGGAAAACGCACTATCTTAACAATACTCAAATACTCTAGAATTTAAAAATTTTTGGAAAGTGAAAAGTATAAATCCTAGAAAGAAGAAACACCATAATTTAAGTAATGGAATTCCTATAGAATAATCTAAGATCAATGTCTTAACCCTCCACTATATCACTGACTCCAAGACAAGGTGACCAGCTATGCAAACAAGCAAGTGCTAAGGATATCCTCCAATGGAGGTCTAGCCTCAGAGATACTTTTCGCATGGAGGGGGTCTTAGCCTAGTCTGGTCCCTGGAGTTCAATTTCCAGAAACTTAAAGGATCTCATAGGTGCAGAGTGAACATGTAAATAATTTCTCAAATATAGACTAAGTAAGAAATTTAGGCCCAGATATTGATTAGGTTCATGTATCCCTTCTCCCTTTCCTCCACCTTCCAAATCACATTATCAAAACCTGAATTAGGCTGGGCGTGGTGGCACACGCTTGTAATCCCAGTACTTTGGGAGGTGGAGACCGGAGGATCCGGGTTCGCAGCCAGCCTCAGCTCTCTCTCTCTCTCTCTCTCTCTCTCTCTCTCTACCTAGTGAGGCCCTCCGCAACTTCATGAGACCCAGTTTCAAAATAAAGTATAAAAAATAGGGCCGGGGGTATAGCGCGGAGGTAGAATGCCCCTGCGTTCAATCCCCGGTACTCACTAAACCCCTGTAGTTACAGAGAATAAATCTAACCCCTCAATCACCTCTCACACCCTTGAAGATCTAAGACACCTGTGATGATGACCCTCAACTTGATATATATATATATATATATATATAAATATAAATATATATATATATATATATAAATATATATATATAAAAATATATATATATGTATATGTATATATAAAGTTATGTGTTCACATTTATAACATTTCTTGTTATAAATGGTTCATCTACTCTCTCGCCTGCCCATTCTGTAGTGAGGGCCTGCTTCCAACCCTGGCAGCTAAAAAATGACATGTTTCAAAACTGACTTTTTTCTCTTTTGTCCTCCCCCTTTCTTCACCCCCTGTTGTCAAATAACATGTTGTGGTCCATTTACTGGGAAGGGGAACTGGCACCTGTGGATCTGAATAAGAACTGACTCAAGGAAGACTCAGACATGAACCGTGCCCCTTCTGATAAATACCCCATCAAGGCCCTGGCCTGCAGATTTGAATAAGAATGGACTCAAGGAAGAATCAAAACATGAACTGCATCCCTTCTGATAAGACACCAACATGACCCTGAAGAACTAGCTCTTAAAAAGGACTTGATTTCCATTGTTCAGGGTGAATCCAGAGCTTGTCCCTGAACTCAAGTTCACAGATTTCTCTGATTTGCTAGCAAATCGATAAATTTCTTTTTCCTTTTTCCCAAAGGCTTGTCCCAATTATTTGATTCAACGAATTAGGGCAAGTAACAGGATTCGGTAACAATTTTTGGAGACCCAGATGGGACCCAAGTACACCCCTCAATCCCATTGCATGCAGGCCAGGCACAAAGAGCCGGCTGCTCAGGATTTGGGAGACACGGTGGCTAGCCTCAGGTAACACCGTTTTGATGGAGGCCTCTTGTGGGGACAGTCTGTAATCCTTCTGTGGTGCCTCTTATGCTGGAATCACAGTTAAGTGGGAATCAGGGAATTTCACCAGGGGCAAGACTTGTCCACATCTATAAATGTAGGTTCTTGTCCCGTGTTTGATTGACAGAGTCTGATTGACTCTGTTTCTGTGTGTGTCTGTATCTGTTTCCCTTTGTGAAATGCCAGTGCTGTGTTGGTTCCCATGGGATCCCTTTGAGGGTTTCAACTAAATGGGTCATTTATGATTGTAGGTGTAAAAACTAAGAGAAAGATGAGATTATACAATGACAATCTGGCTGATGTATGTAAAAATGTGGTTGATGATATATGAAATAGTCTGAGTATGATGCAATCTTATGGCTGAAATTGTTTGGATGAATGGAAAGAGATTCCATTGTTTTTGTGGCATCTATGCTGTTGCAGGATAAGGAGTCTAAATGGCCTGGATCTAAGCTAATGGTGCAGAGAACTGCACCACCTCCAGTGTCTCAGCAGAAGAAAGATGAAAAAGATTTAATAAGGTTGAAATACAATCACCCTCTCTGCTTCAGTGTCATGGTTTTGGGGACAGCAACATCCCCCACAGAAGTAGTGGTTCCTTTGCCCTCAGAGGCAGCGATGGCAGTGGAGTGCCTTGATGATCTCACTCCCTGCATGACACCAGCACCTGGGCACTTTCCCCAGGGGAGCTGGGAGTGGGTGGCTTGCCCCATGGCCTACAGCCAATGGCTATGTAAAATGAGCAGTTCCCCTCCAGTCTTAGGGTCCTGGTGCTGAAAAACAAGTGGTACCTCACCCCCTGTCTCCAGGAAACAGGGGCTATTCCCCTGCCCTGCATATCTAGGAGCTGTCATCTCCTGGTCCTGTCTTCTACCATCTGTGACAACTGAGAGGGTATATATGTGCAGCCCTATTCCCCTACATTCTCCCACCTCAGGCCCACTGGCTAAAAAGTTGGGGGTGGGGAGGAAGCAGCAGTCTCCCTCTGGGCAACACCAGATTGGAAAAGTCTCCCTTTAAGATCCATTTGGCAAGAAAAGCACCAGTTTCCAAGGGAAAGACAAATCCTACTACTCCATTAGTAAGGGAGAAAGGGAAAAAGTCAGTCTACATTTTGAAAGGTCACTTGTATGGCTCCCCTCCTTTGCAGGGGAGAGGGGATCAGGTTGGACTTGTCTAATAAGCCTATAGCAAAACCAAACTGGGACCTTTTCACCAATGGGAGCAACTACATGGACAATGACCAGCAAAGAGATGAATACACCATGGTCACCAGACAGCAAGTGCTGGTAGCTGAAGTCTTGCAGCCTGCAATATCAGCTCAAAAAGCTGAGCTAATTGCTCTGATGAGAGCTCTCATACTGTCCAAGGGAAAGAAGACACTTCCTCAGGATGGACTGAGGCATATCCCACCAGAACAGAAAAAGTTTTAAAAGTAAAGTTCTCCTGAGGGAACTGATTCCAAAATACAGGTTCCCCTCCTCGATACAGAGTGACAATGGAACATTTTTAGTGAAGAAGTGATTCAATCAGTGAGCAAGGCATTGGGCAGCTAACGGAGATTGCACACATCCTGAAAACCCCAATCTACCAGGAAAATGAAAAGAAAAAAAAGGATCATACTTTTTAAAAAAGCAATGGGTAGATTATGTCAAAACTCATTTACAGTGGGATAATGAATAGCAAATTGCCTCCCCTCTGGAAACAGGTGGAGCCCAGAAGTAGGCTTAAATTAAGCACCCATAAATTAATGTAAGGGAGACTTTTCCTGGTGCCCTGGGGAAAGTGAATATGTGATTATAGCAGAAAATTACTAGTTTGGTACAATACAGCAAAATATTAACTGCTGTACATGAGCTTGTTTTTTTTTAAGTCCCTGCCAGTTTAAAATAACTTTTTCAACCCTCCAGGAAGAAACCAAAAAAAAAAAGAAAACTTCCTGCATTTCAGTTACAATATTAACATAAAGGTTTCTTGCTCTCTATTTTTCCTTCTTTTGCTATCCTTCTGTTTACACTAAGATTTTGCTATTCAAGGTTGCTTGGAAGTTTGTTATTTTGGTAAGACCTAGCTAAAATGTAGACATATATGAGTTGACTTTGGGACTCTTTGAGACTGAAACCAAAGAAAAAAACTGTGTCTCTTTAAAATCCAGGCCATTGTAAGATTTAAACTGATAGATGATCTTAACGTATTTATCGTTTTGTTATAAAATATAATATTAACCACTCTATCTCTGTTTTCATTGAGAAAATAGAATTTTATCTCAAAATAGAAATTTTATAAGGATTGTTTCAAAATGTAAATTCAAGGAAGGAATTAATGCAGAAAGCAACTAGTATGTAGGAATGAAAGAGATGTGAAGAAAGCACATGAGTATGAAAATTTTGGGTAAGCAAGGATAAGAAAGAGAATATTTTGAGGATAATAAAGGATCTTGCATGGTAAAGTTTAACCTAATGATTGTCCCAGATGGGAAAGGAAAGACTAGGATAAAATCAGAAGGATAAAAGCAAATCACAGAAGGTTTGAGTGTTTTGCAGAATGTTTGTGGAAGATGAAGCTGATGAAAGGAATTTTGCATGTGTGATAAAGTTGGTTATGTTTTTAAAAGTTATTTAGAGTTTACAGTGAGGTTTTACTAAGATAATTTCCTGTATTTTCTGCTGTCTCTTTTTTCTATAGTTATCTTACTGAGCCATGCGTTCTAAACTTCACTTCAAAAGTAAAAGTTAACTTCTATGTAACTATGATGCTATATTTGTTTCCCAAGTGGACAAATCTTCTCCCTTTGAGGTTTTACAGGTCCAGGACCGTTAGACACCATGAAAAGAAAAGAATAAGATCTATGAGTCCTGTTCAATATTTTAAAAACAAAAGAATCTGTTTAGGTTAAGTTAAAAACAACAGGCTTGGTTTACAGATGACTTTTTGTAAAAACAAAAAGAAGAGCAGTCTCATAATAAGAAATTGTATGCTGTGCTCCTGACTTTTCAGTGTTACATGGTCTGTTGCAAATGGTTTGGCGATCCAGTTTCTAGTTTCAAACGCTAATAGGTGGATGGTCCATGGTAAACAGTTATGGAAAAAAAAACATTGACAAAATATCTGGGTACAATCTAATAATGTGTCCTTTTTTCATTTTCACGTAGGTGCCTAGTGCACCTGCCCAGTGAACACAAAAGTGTGAACACTTAGGAAAAGCTACCTACTGATCATCATGTTCCTGCGGCCATGTCCTTCAGTGATGTTAACTTGCAACCTAACTGCCATCAAGTTACAGATGATTATGGAAATAAAAACACACAGAAACAACCCTATCTTCTGTGTTCCCCTAGATCACCCACCTTGGATGGGACATTAACTGCCACAGTCTTAGTTCACCCCCTCTGTCTGCAGGAAGTAGCTCTGAACAGTCATCGATCATTTTCCCTAAGAGCAGTTAAAAATACCTCATTGGAGGAGGGGAAAAAATGAGGAGTTGGATCCTGGGTAGGCAGTAAAGGAACAGTACCCCTGGAGATAAATGGTTAAAAAAAACTCCAGACCTCCCTATGAAGAAGAAGCAAAGACTGACTCTTTCCAAATGCAAAGAAATCCTCCGAATTGCTATAACTATCCTAGTTATTATTGCCTTTGGTTACATGTCTTTCTGATTACTCCTTTATTGCATTGATTGTGTGTGTGTGTGTGTGTGTGTGTGTGTGTGTGTGTTACTGGGGATGGAACCCAGGGCATCCTACCTCCGAGCTACACCCCCAGCCCTATTTTATTTTTATTGTGAAACAGCGTCTCACTAGGTTGGTGAGAGTCTCACTACTTGCATGGATATGAAAAGTTGATATTAGCAGTAGGGAAAATGTAGAAGAGGCCTGCTTCTGACCCTGGCAACCAAAAGATGACCTGTTTGAAAGCTAACTTTTTTTCTTTTTTGTCCTCCCCCTTTCCTTTGCCCCCTGTTATCAAATAACATGTTCTTCTCTATTTACTGATGGAAGGGGACTGGCAGCTGTGGATCTGGATAAGAATTGATTCAAGGAAGATGCAGACATGAACTGTGCCCTTTTGATAAACACCCCAGCAAGACCCTGGCCTGCAGATCTGAATAAGAACTGATTCAAAGCATGAACTGCATCCCTTCTGATAAGACACCAGCATGACCCTGAAGAACTAACTCTTAAAAAGGACCTGATTTCCTTTGTTTGGGGAGAATTCAAGGCTTGTTCCTGGAATCTTAAGTTCACTGGTTTCTTGGATTTGCTAGCAAACCAATAAATTTCTTTTTCCTTCTACCCAAAGGCTTGTCCCAATTATTTAATTCGGCAAATTGGGGCAAGTACTGGGATTCAGTAACAATTCTCCATATGGTAGAATTCTCAAACCCTTGCACAAAGTTCCGTTTTCTTGCATAAAGATACTTCGGATCACTATTTGCTCTTTTGAATTAAGGCATCCAAAAAAGGATATTTCAAGCACATTCAAGGACTGCCATTTACAAGAGGACAGTGCTCCCCTTAACATCTCGATTTCAATGAATATCTTTGCTGATAGAGCACGAGGAATGCTTGTTGTTTGCATCCTTCCTTCAAAGCATGTTCACCCAGGACGATGAATACACATTGCTTTTAGGAAAGTCCTTAGAGTCATGTAGGTGTTGAGGACAGCCCATCTCCTTTGACTTACCACAGCAACCAGCCAGGGGTGGACCAATGTGTTGGACCAGTGTGTTGGTAGAATTACAGTGGCTCAGCCTGAGTCTCCTCACCAGCCCAGAGTGTCAGACATTTTTGCACATTGGAATTCTCTTCGGGCACAAACTGATTGGACCAAAGCTTTACAAAACCCACACTGCACAGCAAAAAGAGGCAGTTTCCCTTTTCTCAGAAATCTGCTCCTACAGAAGTGAGGCAGAGGACACAATGCTAAGGAGGAAGTGAGGAAGGACAGTTGCCTCCTAATCACACTCATTTACTAGCTAAGTGGATTGTTTGTATGGTTTTTTTTGTTTGTTTGGGGGGTTGGTTTTGCTTTTGTTTTTATGGTACTGGTGATTGAACGCATAGGCATTCTACCTCCAAGCTATACCCCCAACCCTTTTATTTTTTATTTTGAAACAGTGTCTCACTAAGTAGCTGAGGCTGGCCTTCCACCTGTCATCCTCCTGTCTCAACCTCCCAAGTACTGGAATTACAGGCATGTGCCACTACACCTAGTTAGCTCATTGTTTTATACTGGCATATTGCATATAGTTTCTGCCTTTGTAAAATGAGGTTGAACTAATGGATTTCTATGGTTATTAGAATACACAGTATAATGGAGAAAATACATATTGAGTATTGGTGTGAAACGTGGAGTAGGGTGAGAGTGGGGAGAAATCACCCTGCACCATGGAACTCCGAGACCATTCTCACATTGACATGCAATCTAGTGTGTCTGAGGTGACCCTCGCCAGCCCTTCAGTCTCTTCAGAAGCAGAGACAGAGTCCTCTGGATGAATTCCCACCTGCATATACCATCTCCTCATATACCATCGATGATGGAATGGTGGATCAAGGAGAGAATAAAGCAATGGCAAAATGCAATAAAATGGAACTTTACTAAGTATAAACATCATCACAGGCAGCAATATGGGGTTGGACTGCACGGCTGAGTCATTAGTAAGCAGGATGCAGATTTCTGAAGATCTACTTCTTATATTTATAACATATTAGATCTTTCTTAAACACACGGGCACACCTCAGCAACTTGGAAAACATGGATGAGGTAGATGAGTTACTAATATATAAAGCAAAAGTGCTTTTTCAAACATCCTGATTGTTTCCTGCTTGACCCACCCTCCTTCCAAGTGTAGGTTGGTGATTCCAGATTCCATTCCAGGATGGGCTATAAAATTTGTAGGACACAGTGTACAATGAAAATTTGGGATCCCTTCTTCAAGAAGCAGAAAAAAGTACCATTAAGTAATGTAAAATAGAGTTCTCTTTACAAAATATTGTCTTACTTGTAAAACAATAGGATGTATAGTGATACACAAGTAACAATATAAACTTAAAAATTGCAATGAATAGTGTCATGAGTCTATATGAAAAATATCTAATATTTTGTAAGTATCATATCTTTATTAATTATAAGAAGTTTCTTGTTTGTTTCTGCAATGTAATTTATTAGATTTTGAAAATGTTTTCTTTTAGCAACTGCATTTTCAAGCAATATAAATGAAAGTGATGTTAGGTGCTTTTGGAAAATGCAAGATTGCAAACAGAATTTTTTATAATTTCTGATTTTGAGAAATGGTGTAACAGATACTGGAGCTCTAAAAAGTATCTTATATTCTAGGAAAATATTAGAATAAATATCTGATAACTTAGTTTGAAATATAAATTTCAGTAAATCTAGGCCCATTTCTAAGGGAACAATTTTTCTAAGATGATTTAACTCCTCATACGGAACAGTTTCATGTGAGTCTAAATTTAATTTGAAATGTAAATATATACATCAACATTTTAATTTTTCCACTGACATTCCCTGTCACTTGAGGAGATCTGATAAACAGAGGTTTCATAGTTTGTACATAATTCACAGTTCTTGTTTAAACATCCTATTGCTCTAACGTCATTTGTAAGGAAAAGTAATTTTAAAATTATCCTCTGTTGAAATATTTGGTTCATTCAAAACATCACATAAATATAGTATTCTTCTCCATCAGGCTACTATCTTTACATTTAATTTCCATATTTAAACCTGTAGATGTTCACTCCAGAATGTGGCATCAATTTTTAAAACCAGAGTTTCTAAAATTTTCGAGGAATTCCAATAACTCTTCAAAATGCTAGCGTGCACAGGCACTTGGAATGGGCCACCAGCTGCCCACTCCTAGACCACCTGCTGTGCCCTGAAACCTGAGCTGCCTGTGCTCCTATCCTGAAGCCTATGTCTCCTCTACCATGCACAGGCTCCATCCTGTCCTCAAACTTCACTCGCAAAACACAAGCCCAAAGACAAAAGTGTGAAGAATTTCCAGACAGCAATAGCAGAACATTAAATCGAGTGCCATGCTCTTTGAGACCTTGACCTGTGGGACTGCACAGGTCACACACCTAGGAAGCTGGCCCTGCTCCCAGCTTCAGTGAAGTTGCCCATTTGTACTCATCTTAATTCTCATGGTCCCACTCCTTCCCACTCAATCTCTCATATTTACACAGCTCTTGCAAGGTTGAAATTCCATTTGTGTTGTAATTGATCCACATGCAGGTTTATACCTTGGGTTTTGTTGTCAGAGGTCTTGCTACGGGGTGACTGCAGATGAAGGTTTCTTTTGGGGTAGTGCTGGAAGATTTCTGCTTCATTTCTCAGACTTTAAATAATGCTGGAAAATAATAGGCAGTAGATTCATTCAACTGCAAGGAACACCAGAGATTTTAATGTAACAAAGGGAAAATTTCAAAGAGCACTTCCTTGAAGAATGCTATTTTAAAAAGACAAATGTTTTTAATAGTGTTTAATGTGAACACATTGTACAAATGTAGCAAAAGATATCATTTGCATCCCAGATTCTTATGCACTGTTTAGCTCAGAGCACAAGCTGTGATGTCAAACTACCCAAATGGGAATGCCACCCAGCTGTGTAAGTGACCACAGGAGTCAGGCAGTAGCTAGCTTTAAAATCCTCAATTGATTCACATGCAAAGTGAAGAAGTATTGTCAGCACTTAGATCGCATATGTAATAATCTTGATAGAGAGCCTGGCAGTGACATGAAAGAATTTTTCATTATATTTTTCATGGATTCCAGGAGTGAAAAATAAAATATCTGAATACAAACTTACATGTGTATTCACATCTTCTCATATTTTTTATACCTTCTCTTGGAAAATTGAACAATCTGCAATTATCTGGAACACTAGGTCATCCCAGTGTTTCTAATTGTTAAAAATCAAACACTTTTCCAATCCTTTATCATCACAATCATTTATAGGTGATTTACATGCTCTGCCAGGGCATCTGTGAAATGTCTAATGTTCGCAGAGGTAAGGTGCTATGACATGCATCAGGACCCTAAAGCTGAGCAGGTGCTGCTGTACATGTCTCCCCAGGGCAGGGGCTGTGCTGCAGGTGCAGCTGTAGTTTGGGGCCAGCTTACAGGGTGCCCTGGAGCACTGTGTCTCCCCTGCACAGAGGTAGGTGCCTGAGTCTTCCAGCTGGGAGGCCTCAATGTGCATCAAGCTAGAGCGCTCCTTAGAATTAAATGTTGACTTCAACCTTCCTTTCTGCTTTGTCCCTGAAGCCAGGAAAAACAGACTGATGAGGCCGCCCCTGGGGTTCTGTCGGAACCACTGCACGCTGTTCATGGTGGTAGAAAAGTTGCATCTCAGAGTAGAACTGGCTCCCTCCTGGAGACTCAGGGCTGCAGGACTCTGCTCCACCTGCATCCCTCTCACCCCTGCTTGGAAAGAGAAAAGCAAACACAGCTGATGCCACAGCGATCACTGAGCAGTTCCAATCCTGTAAAATACCCTGAGAACACCCATGGGGTTGAGGACAGAGAAGGAGCTTCATGTCAACTCCCTTCCCTTTGTCTCTCGTGCTCTGGACACCCCACTCCATCTGGGATGGACCCAACTCACAGCAAACCTGCACCCACAGAAGCCCCAGCAAAGTCCCCAGCCTCCTCTCCATGGCTCCGGCCAGTTGCTGCAATGCCTGATCCCCTGCTCTGCAGAGTGTCAAGTCTTGGGCCCAGACAAACTTGCTCTCACAGGTGACAGGTTCCACCTGACTCACAGACACCAGTCACTTCTGAGCTCTGTCCTCCTTGAGAGGAAACCCCGCCCACAGAGGCCAGGGAGACTGTGCAAGGATCTTCAAGAATTGTGCTTTAGAACAGTGCAGGGGAGTAGGAGGCATGCTTCCAGTGAATGGACATAGAAGGGCTTTTTTTTTCTTTACCGTAGTTTATGTGAGAGAAATTCATGAGAAAAAAATATGTGAGGAGGGGGGGTATACTTTAGAGAAGAACCAATGTCTCATCTTTGTCAATAAGAGCCTTGAAGAGTCACAGGAAGAGTAACCCCATTTCCCAAATTATGTAGTCTGACAGAATTTGAAAAATCAATTATATGAAAATCCTAATAAAGGAAAACTATTGTCTAGCATGCAATGTGTATTAAGAAGTAAAAACAATTTCTTGAATTCAGCGGATCATGTGCATTGCAAATGTTTCCACCCGGACCTTCATTGGTTTGAAGGAAAACATGATGTGCATATGTTGATTTGTTTTCTGCCTCTGCCCTCCTTCTGGCCCCCCTTTTCCTCTACACCCGGCAGGCCCACACAGCTGAACTCCTATGAGGCCACACATTGCCGGTCAAGTTAAAGAGTGGCCTCTGGCCGGGCGTGGTGGCGCACGCTTGTAATCCCAGTACTTTGGGAGGCGGAGACCGGAGGATCCGGGTTCGCGGCCAGCCTCAGCACGCATGCGCGCGCGATCGATCGATAGATCGATCGATCTATCTCTCTCTCTTTCTCTGTCTCTCTCCCTCTCTCTCTCTCTGTCTCTCTCTCTCTACCTAGTGAGGCCCTCCGCAACTTCGTGAGACCCGGTTTCAAAAATAAAGCATAAAAAAATAGGGCCGGGGGTGTAGCGCGGAGGTAGAACGCTCCTGCGTTCAATCCCCGGTACCGCAAAAAAAAAAATTAAAAAAAAAAAAAGAGTGGCCTCTGCCTTTTCTTCTATTTTTGTTCTTTATTTTTTTCTATTTCCTTCTCATCTATTTATTCTTGTCCCTTCTAGTCTCAGAGAAGGTATGTGAAAAGATTGGATATCAAGGAAATTTCATTAATTTCTATGTCAATGAATTTGGGGAATTTTAATTATAAAAAATGTTTAAATGAAAATAGGCTGGAGATGTTTCCTACTCAATGTTCACACTCACAATAGCCAGCAAAATTCCAATTTCATTACTTCTGCTCAGAGAATCATCCTCACAGTGGATGTATAGTCTTATGGGCTCCAATGAATGTACTCCAGTTTTCCGAGGCTTTATATAGAATGGCAGAACTGAAGACCTGACTTAAACTTTATACAAAAACCCCCACCCCTTGCCATCTGTGATCTGACTGGCTCGCATGTTCTCTGGTCTCTCTGAATTGTTCATTCCTCCTGCAGCCTGGAGTGCCCCCTAGTGGACTGAAACATCAACACAGGCCACTAAAGACCAGCCAGGTCCTCAGCATCCACACAGCCCAGCCCCACTCAGAGTGCTCCTGATGCAGGAAATGCAGGTGGTCAGGAGCAGAGTGGCTGCCTAAATCAGTGGGAGTTAGAAATGAACCACATTCAGGGATAGGTATGCAGTTCAGTGGAAAAGTGCATGACATGAAGTTCCATCCCCAGAACCAACAACAACAACAAAAATTGGGGGGGGGGGTACCTGGGATTGAACCCAGGGGTGTTCTTCCTAGCTGCACCCCCAGTCCTATTTTTTATTCTTTATTTTGAAACAGGGTCTCACTAAGTTGCGGAGGGCCTCACTAAGAAGCTGAGGCTGGCTGTGAACCTGGATGCTCCAGCCTTAGCCTCCCAAGTACTGGGATTACAAGCGTGCACCACCACACCCAGCTTAAAAAAAAACTTTAAAAATGCCTTTTTATGAATATTGCATTTTTAAATAAGTTGACTATTATTATCTCACCCTATTTATTTGATTTCTCTAATTTAGTTAAAAATAAATCCATACGCATTTATTGAAGTTTTACTGGGTGTGAATAATAAGAGTATATACAAGGGGAGGAGACACTAGTTCGCGGTCTATTGGAGAAGAAGAAATCACACATATCTGTAATAAAATCAGAGAGCATGACTCTGAGAGGAGCAAAAACTGAAACTTGTCTGATTGCAGAAGTGGGAAAAATACTGATACATGGGATTGTCAGACAAAAACTTCTGAAGAAGGTGGACATCTTTTTTCCCCTTTTCTAATAAGAAGAATTAAAAATATGTAGGTAAATATTTATGATGGCTTTATGACTTTTATTATTTAATATTAGGAAGAATTCGTAGATATATGAATTATTAAAGAGAACGAAGAACTATATATACACTAAGATCCCCATTGCCTACCCCTGTAATGCTGGCTGGCCCTTAACTCTTTCTGATCTTCTCAATTTAGAGCTAATGCTTCCAGGTGTTTCACTGTAGATTTAAAATCATATAACAAATATGTGAAATTGTAGGAAATATATAATACTTCATTTATAGTTTTTATGTGGTACATGTTGTGCATACCTTATTGTAACTTGTTTTATAAACTCAATAAATCTCACAGGTCTCATATTAGCACAGATAGGACTGGCTGCTGTTTTGTATCATAAGATGGACATACATTAGTTTATACAATCCTTCCTCTCTTGGGGAGCTTTTAATGTGTTGTTAGTTATTTAACCACAAAATATAACACTGCAATAAATTATAAGGTATAATTTATCATTCACATGTGTCCATGTTTCTGTAGGAGCAGAGATGAGGGGGAGGTGATGGGATGACCCATGTGGCAGCAGGTGGAAAGCTCTGCAGGGAAGTGGGAATGTGTGGGACAAAGGCTCTGAGGAGGAAGTGATGAGTTCGTGCTCTCATTTTTGTGTAGATGGCTCATTCCAACTGGCAAAGAAAAGTAGTTGAAACCCAGATCCATTTTCACTGAATAGACAAAGGGTGAATTTGGAGCTGAGAGTCAACAAATCAATCCATCTCTTTAGCCCCTCAGTTTCTAAATGCAAACTTCCACATACCTTTGTCATGCATACAGCAAAAACTGTTCTATATTTCTGTCTCTTTCAAGGTACAGATATTCTTCCTTTAAGTGAAGAACCCTTTCCCCAAAATGAGGAGATGCACAATAGTAAGGGTCATTGTATTCATCGTTGGTTATACTAATAACTCTTCAAATTCAGGGAGAGTCCTTCTGTAAATTATGTTGCCTATATACTAAATCATGAGCTTACTTTCTAATTATTTGTATGTAAAATAAAAATGGAAAGTGGGGAGAAATAAGAACAATTTAGTATATACAAATAACTTCATATTTATAACAAGAAAAAGAAATGATGCAAATGTACTATAGTCTTTGTTTCTGTAATTGGTCACAGGTGTCTGTGAGTTTTTCATCTGTGCCTACTCCATATTTTTCCTGCCCTCTGCCAAAATCTCAGCTGTTCTGTGTTCTTTACCTGGTTAAGTGACCCAAACCTTTTTTCCAGAAAAATCTGAGGCCTTGTAGTTTTCCATTAAGCTTTACCATTGAGCAGGCAGGTACTAAGAGGCTCCAACCATATTATTCTTGCTTCTGCTGTGCAGATGAAACTCAATTTTCTGTTCCTAATCAGTATCAATTACTAGAGCTAATGGGTGTTTCTCCTCCATGTTGGTTCAGTGGGCTAAGAAGCCCAAAACATCCAAGAGATATTCTCATCGTCCATTAATTGAACCATTTTTGTATTCCTTGGTAGAAGAATTCTTCCCTTAGAGAGAGACTAAATCACCAATCAACACACTATGAAGTTGCCAAACTTCCTGAGAGTGGAAAGCTAGATGACAGTTGGTGGGTTAACTCGATGTAGCAAAGAGAAGAGCCACTCCCATGCCCACCTCTTGGTTCCTGGACCCATGTATTCTGACAATGTGGGAGATATCAACACATAATTGTCCTCTGATGCAGAACACATGTAAAACAAAGGCCCATTCTTTCATGGGATTTCTGGTTATTTTTATTATGATGATAACTTCCTAATTTGATCTTGAGATATCTCTCTCTGAGAATGGTTGTAAACTAGCGACCCTCCATGAGATCTCAGACCAGGGAAAAGTGGGGTTCAAGTTTGTCCAAGTGAGACAAGAGGAGGCAAAATCAAAATGCATGAGCCAGATTAAATTTATTCCTTAAAGATCCTAGAAAGGTTACGGGTGCCTATGGGTAGACTAGAGGCAGCAGGGAGCTCGACTGAATGTGAAGAAAGAGAGGGAGAGGAAGAGAAAAAAGAAGGGAAAGAGAGAAGGAGGAAGAACACTTAAGGCCATCCATTCATTAAGGTATATGAGTGTCATCCCTGCGGCTTTTCCCTAGGGGTCATAGATTACCTAGTTAAAAAACACACACACACATAAAAAAGGGAACTTGTTTACTAGATTCTGGTGTTGACCATTAAGTTTTACTGTGGTTGACAGCTCTGGGATATGTTGGGTGTCAAGTCAGAGAGATGAAGAGCAAGCAGCTGTATAGAAACCAACACACAGGGAGGGAAGTTCTAATTAAGGCAAAGCAGACAGGGTACAACTGGGTTTCAGCCAACTTATGTCAGGCTTAAAAATGGATACTGAGGCAGCAACTAGATTAAGCAGATTTTTGCCAGTACTGTCTCCCGATGGGTGCTGTAGCTCTATTTCATTCAGCGGTTACACCTGTCAGTTAGCTGCTTCTGTAGGAGGGGAGATGGTAAGATCAGTCAAGAAAAGTCAATTTTTTTAAAAAGTGAGAATTATTTATTTCATTGATTAAAAATTCAAGAATTCCTTTCTGTAGAAAGTGCCCCATAAAAATCACATAATTACATAAAATATCACATAAAAATAACATAAAAAATCAAAAATAACAAAAAAATCACATAAAAATAACAAATTATTAATAGAAGAAAAATGAAAGGAAAGAAGTGAGGGAAGAAGGAAGGAAACTGATTTCTCAGGCAGAGTTGGGCTTGGGGACATGGGGAAAGCTCTCAGCTGCGTGGAGTCCTTGGTGTGGAATTTATTTTTCTGCAATACTAAGCTTGAATTCAGAACCAAAAGAAAGTGGTAGTTGTCCTCTTCATACCAATTTCATAAAGTGCCCACCATGATTCCTTTAGGAAACGTGGCTGAGCTGATGACAGTGCGTCACATGAAATTAACCATCTTATCCAAAGGAGAAAAAAATGTGGTTCAAAAATAGAAAGGAAGGGAGGGAGTGAAGGGAAATTAAGTGAGCACATATTCCCTATTCATACTTTAATGTCTCTAATGCCCCATGTGTGTTCCTACCTTCCTCCAGCAGTCACTCACACATGTTTTCCACATATAATCATGTCACAATGTCTTTAAAAAACACTGTTGGTCTTGTTTCTATTTTCACTGTGGGCTAAGGTGCTCCATTGATGACAAGTCAAGATGGATCAAAGACCAAGAAATTAGACCAGAAACTTTGCAATTACTAGAAGAAAACAGAACCAAATCTCCAACATATAGGCACTGGTAGAGACTTCCTCAACAAGACCCCCAAAGCTCAGGAAATAAATCAAGAATCAATAAATGACATGGCACCATATTTACAAAGCTTATGCATAGCAAAGGAAACAGTCAAGAGTCTGAAGAGAGAGCCTACAGAATGGGAGACAATCTTTGCCAACTACTACTCTGAGAGAGGACTAATATCTGGAATGTGTAAATAACTTTAAAAATTTAACACTAAAAAATTAATCAATAAATGGGCAAATGAACTGAATGGAGACTTCTCAACAGAAATACAAATACAAATAGTCAACAAATATATGAAAAATTATCAACATCATTAGCAGTCAGGGAAATGTAAATCAAAACTACACTGAGATTCTATCTAACTCCAGTTAGAATGGCAATCATCAAGAATACAAACAGTAACAGATGCTGGCAAGGATGTGGGGAAATAGAAACTCTTATACACTATTGGTGGGATTACAAATTAGTACAATCACTATGGAGATCAGTATGGAGGTTCCTTAAAAAATTAGGAATGGAATCACCATATAACCCAACTATACCACTCCTCAGTATCTTTCCACAAGAATTAAAGTCAGGATGCTTTGGTGATAGATGCATCTCCATGTTTATAGCAGCACAAACCCTGATGTGTATCAAAATGTATAATTACAATGCACCAATAAATGAATAAAACAAAACAAAACAAAAAACAAAATTTAAAAAAAACAATAGCCAAATTATGGAGCCAACCTAGGTGTCCATCAACAGATACATGGATAATAAAATGTGGTATATTTATACACAATGGAATTTTACTCAGCCATAAAGAAGAACAAAATCATGTCATTTGCAGGAAAATGGATGGAACTGGAGAATACTATGCTAAGTGAGATCAGCCAGTTGCAAAGAGTTATGTTTTCTCTCATATGTGGAAGCAAGAGAGAAAATAGGAAACAAAAGAGACATTAGATAAATGAGGAGAGAGACTAGCAAAACAGTTGAAGGGGACTGGGGGAAGGAGAAAGGAGGGGGGAAAAGAGAACTGATGAAGGAAACAGTTCAAATGATACTATGTCCATAAATTAAGGTATTACTACAATCTCACTAACACGTATAGGGAAGGGTGGGTAGCAGGGTAGGATCCAGAGGAAAACACACCAAGTGCTGTGTGCATGTATGTTTCTATCACTTTGAACCTCACTATGATGTATAATTATAATGCATAAAAATGTATAAATTTTAAAATAAATTATAAAAATTTCTACTCACATCTCTGCTTTCCAATTGCAAATATATAAGGAAATTACAATGTAAGGTCTCTTGTTAACCAACCACTATGGTCATGAAAAAGTGGGGTTAGAAATGGAAGGAGGGAATCGAAAAGGATGAAGATTTGGGATTGTGGGACTGTCATTGAGCACAGCTGGCCTGGGATGTGCAAAAAGCCACATGTGGACATTAAAAACTTTTGGAGGACAACAGCAGAAAAAAGAGAGGTTCCACACTCTGCCACTTCACAATGTTCCTCTGAGAGGTTGTAATAAGCCATTAAATGAAATGAATTCTCAGCAAATAGTTTGTCATACAGGAGGAAATAAATAAGAGTGTGTGAGGGGGGGTACTGGGGATTGAGCCCAGGGGAATTTTACCTCCAAGCTATTCCCCCCAGCCCTATTTTATTTTTTATTTTGAAACAGGTCTCACTAAGTTGGGGAGGACCTCATGAGGTAGCTGAAGCCTGCGATTCTCCCGTCTCAGCCTCCCAAGTACTGGGACTACAGGTGTGTGCCACCAGACCTGGCTTTAATTACTATTTATATATATATATATATGTTCAAAATATGTTTTATTTAAAAATAAAGCTGCCTTCTTCTGTTAATATACTGCCTGTTATTTTTTAATTTAAATATTTGCATCCTTATTCAAGAGTAAATGCTTTTTTAGTGCTATCCTTTTGGGTGTTAGAGTAATATTTAATCATCCAGGTAGTATGAATACATTACAACTCTGAAAGCTAGAAACTCCTAGCTATATAATCAATGTGATTGTGTGTGTGTGTGTGTGTGTGTGTGTGTGTGTGTGTGTTACTGGGGATTGAACCCAGGGGCATTCTACCTCTGAGCTCCACCCCCAGTCCGATTTTTTATTCTTTATTTTGAAACAGGGTCTCACTAAGTTGTGGAGGGCCTCACAAGTTGCTGAGGCTGTCCGCAAACCTGCGATCCTCCTGTCTCAGCCTCCCAAATACTGGGATTACAAGCATGCGCCACCAGTCCTGACTTGTGATTTTTAAAAAGAGCCTTTATTTGTACTTGTAATACCTGTAAAAATGAATATATAAGAGAAATTTCAGTTGAAATTGGATATACATGGATGAATGTGTATGAAAAGAGAGAAATTCAATTGAATATAAAGATAAGAAACTTCAAATTATGACTGAAGAACATAAAACATTATTTATGAATTGAAAATGTGCCTTTTCTTGAACAAAAATAACTAATAAGTTGGTACTCGATATGTTTATGCATCCATTAAAGTAATTCCACTTTTCAGTTTTCAAGCATTTTTGTTTTGTTTGCTTTTTCATTTGTTTTAATGGAGACTTATTGAATAAGAGGAAAACAGAACAAAACTTTTAACATTTATAATGAAAAATAAATATGCAACAATTATCAAAAACATCTTGAAAGCCAGGGAGGAGATGGGCTTCCTGCAGGAGTGGGTGGAGAGCATGGGGGGTAAAGTACCACCTGCTGCTCAGAAAGCTAAATCAGAAGAAAATTTCAAGAAAGAAAAAGCAGATAGCAAGAAGACAGAGGAGAACATAAAGTCAGATGAGCCATTGAGTGAGGAAAGCAATGTAGAAATTGACAATGAAGGTGTAATTGAACCAGATACTGATGCCCCTCAATATATGGAAGATGAGAATGTAGAGATAACCAAGGAGATGATGGATCAAGCAAACAGAAAGAAGGGGGCTGCCATTGATGCCCTAAATGATGGTGAACTACATAAAGCCATTGACTTGTTCAGAGATGCCATCAAGCTCAACCCTCGCTTGGCCATTCTGTATGCCAAGAGAGCCAGTGTCTTCATCAAATTACAGAAGCCAAATGCTGCCATTCGAGACTGTGACAGAGCCATTGACATAAATCCTGATTCAGCTCAGCCTTGCAAGTGGCGAGGGAAAGTGCACAGACGTCTGGGCCATTGGGAGGAAGCAGCCCATGATCTTGCCCTTGTCTGTAAACTGGATTATGATGAGGATGCTAGCGGAATGTTGAAAGAAGTCCAACTGGGGGCCCAGAAAATTGCTGAACATCGGAGAAAGTATGTGCAGAAATGTGAAGAGTGAGAGATCAAAGAAAGAATAGAAAGAGTTAAGAAGGCTAGAGAAGAACATGAGCGAGCTCAGAGGGAAGAAGAAGCCAGACAACAAGCAGGGGCTCAGTATGGCTCTTTTCCAGGTGGCTTTCCTGGGGTAATGTCTGATAATTTTCCTGGAAGAATGCCTGGAATGGCAGGGGGCATGCCTGGAATGGCGGGAATGCCTGGGCTCAATGAAATTCTTAGTGATCCAGATGTTCTTGCAGCCATGCAGGATCCAGAAGTTATGGTGGCCTTCCAGGATGTGGCCCAGAACCCAGCAAATATGTCAAAATACCAGAGCAACCCAAAGGTTATGAATCTCATCAGTAAATTGTCAGCCAAATTTGGAGGTCAAGCGTAATCCCCATCTGACAAAGCCCTTGCTGAAGGAAAAGCAATGTAGATCACTTAATGGATGTCATAATAATACAAACCAGTGTACCTCTGACCTCATCAGGAGAGCTGGGGTGCTTTGAAGATAATCCCTGCACCAAATGCAACTGAAGCATTTTACAGTGGTTTGCCATTGGGGTGTTCATTCAGATAATGTTTTCCTACTAGGAATTAAAAACTTTAAACACTCTTTAATCCTTAAAAATATTTCAAACAAATTAAAAGGAGGTGTTAATTCCTACACTTTTCTTTACTAATCATTTTAGAGTTTTCCTTTGATATTGGGCAAGGAAGATACTACAGTATGGAAAGTTTATTGCTCTGGTGTGAATGAAATTTATTAGTGAGAAGCAAATCTCATTTAGGTAACATTTGAGTTGGACATACGGTTATTGAAGCATTTTGATTTGTCTTTTAAAATGCTTTATTTTTTAATGATTTGTTTCAATAAAAGTATTGGGACCACCAGTATTTCAATATGACCTGGGTAGGTACTAGAAGTACTTGGTAGGGCAGCAGCAATCTTACTGTGTTTTATAAGACATGTACCCTTGTGCGGGTTGTATTTAAATCTTACACTGTGTTGAAGGGGTGATTTTTTTGTTGTTGTTATGCTGCAGTGGAGTTGAATTACTTAGCTCTGTTCTTATTCTATATATCAAATAAATGTTTCATATTATTTTCACGTAGGAAATAAGGGAGTACTTTCCCTTTTATGTTTCTGTGTTAAAAATTACCTTTCCTCATCAGATATGACCAATTCTGTTTTCTGATTATTTGCCCTCTTAATCTTCTTGAGCTAAAGAGAATCTTTTTTTCATTGGCGCCATCAGTGTTACCATTCATTCACAGCATAATTGTGTGAGCTTATTTAATACTGGGTTTAATTTAATGTGTAACACATATCCTTATTATAGGGTATTACCCGGGACACTTGTAGTTTCTTAGTTGGACATGAGATTGTTTACTTAAATGTTAGACTTCCACTTTGGCAAAATTTCCTCATATCAAAAGACATTGGAAGGAGGGAATTCCCTTTGGTGTTTGGTCTTCTACATAGGAAATACCTATTGCAGTTAAAGTTTGTCTTGTAGTATTCATTTTTGTATTTTGAAGAGCCTACAGTTTGAATCAATTGATATACATACAGGGAACTTAACTGCTTGATCCATCATGAATTATAAAATAGTTGAGAGCTATGGTTGTTATGGAGTTGTTGGCACCATGAAGATTTATTGTCCTATTCAGCTCTTCCTTAAATACTGCAACCATATCCCCACCTTTGCTTTCCCTTCCCTCCTTCCTCTGCCAGGATAAGAAAATGACAAAGTTCATGGAGAACATATCTGAATTATTACATTTCTGAAATCATATATTTATTCAGATTCTAACCCTTTGCTGTACACAAGCTGACATAAATGCACGTTACATAAATGAGAAAAAACTGTATGCTAATGGAGCATGCTTTTAAAATCCTTGAAAAACACCAATTATACTTGCATTTGAACTTGCCAGTGTTCTTTTTGTTCATGTGTGTTCTCAACTGTCTCAAAATTTCCTGAGTGTGCTGTGCTTAACTCAAGTAGACTAGTTTCTTCCTGGACTCCTTTGACTTAATTATACATGACCTAACTATATTCTAATATTGCAAATGTTACCATAAATGGGTAAAAGTAAAATTTATGTTCTTAAAAAAAGAAAATAGAATAAAGCATGGGGACACATATTACAGACAAAGGGGAATTTTAATATACTAAATGGTGGTTATTAGCAAATTAATGAGACCCTCAGCAACTCAGCCAGATCCTGTTTCAAAATTCAGAAATAAATAAAAAGGGATGGGGGTGTAGTTTGGGGGTAGAATGTCCTTGGGTTCAATCCCAGTACCAAAATTAGTTAGTTAGTTAGTTAGTTAGTTAGTTAGTTAGTTAGTTAAAAAGCGATTATCAATTTACAAGAATGGATGCCTTATTTATACAAAGTAAAGAGGCTTGTGTATCTGTAGGGGAAAACCTACACATATCCTTGTAAGAGCCACTAATTATCTATTATTTAATGGACATGATGGTAAGGGGCAGGTTACCTTTCAGTATGGGTTTGAGTGCTTCATGCCTGAGGTGTTAAGAAGAGGAACAAACTCTGGACACAGCCTATGTTCCCTGGCAACACCTCTAGAAAGCACTGTGAGAACTATTTATTCACAACAAAGAACCTCAAAAACACTAGTATATTGAATAGTGTAATAGGAGAGGATAATTTTTTAAAAGGAAACATAGATTCCAAGGCCTTCCATATTTCAAATATTGCCTATAATATACTAGTTATTCAATAAGCATTTATTGGACAAGCTGATCCAACAATCCAACAATTTATCCAAGTTTTGTAGCCCATGGGTGACAGGAATTTTGATATTGTTACCAAAGGAACATTTTATACGAGAGGATTTTGAAAAGCACATGTAAACTCATCTTTAAGCCTAGATTACAAAACAAAGCACCACTAATTCCTCGTAAGAATCCATTGAGCACAGACAGCTTTCTCATTGAACACATGGAGGTGCCTGGGGTGGGAATGGAGTTCTGTGCCCCTCCATCCACTTTACCCTAAGCTTCTCTTCATCTATTTGTGCATTTTTCACTATGTGTACCCAAGCATCATGTTGTACTCCTTAGATATACACAATAAAACTAAATTAGAAAATAATTAATAAGCAACAACCAGCCAACAAAATAGTGTGACTCTTGACCCATCATCATGAACCTAACCTACATTTTAAATACTTCCAGTGTCTGTGTACTAGGCTCCACTTGCAAACAAACAATATGGCAAATGCTGTACTGGAAAGTCTGCAGCAAAGGAAGGGGGCGTGGTCCAGCCCCACTGGCAGGTTTTAGGACAGGCTGCAGGTGTCTGGGGAGCATCGTGTACTGGCTGCACAGAAGTAGACAGCTGTGTCTCCAGGTTGGGTGGCATTGATGTGCAGGGAGAAGTGTTTGGCTTTCTTATCCAGTAAAACTATGAATCTTTGGTTTTGATTTCTGTCCAGATTTGAACGAATATATGTAATGAGCTCGGGACCTTTTCCAGCTTCTTGCTTATACCAAGGGAAGTAGTCTGAGGCACTATTTGAATAAGTACAGTTGATGACAGAGCTGTCTCCCTCCTGGACACTCAGGGTAGAAGAACGCTGCTCCACCTCCTCTCCTCGGCTCACCCCTGGGAAAGAAAAAAAACAAAAGGAGAACTTAGGTCTTCACATAACAGAATTTTCTTTTTCTACAGTAAGCAAATAAAACCCAAATAAAGCCAGTCTTCTCCATGGACATCTAAAGAACATCCAATAATATACTCTGTCACCCCCAAATCCTCAACTCACAGCCCAGCTGCAGCCATAAGAACATGAATAAAGTGTGAATGGATGTCTTCATTGTTCTTCCCAATTAAGATCAATCAGAGACTTGCATCTACAAGGACAGCTACTTGTGTTACCACGTTGGCCCTTTTTCTCTAACAATCATAGTGGTTTCTCATATTGTCTACCCAGCCAATAAGAAAAAGGCTCTGCTCCTGCCCCAAGCCTATTTATTCAGAATCCACAGAAATGAGCCTCTGCCTATTTTGCATCGAGGTCGACTGCCACCTTGTGGTTACATCCCTAACTACTGAACTCTGGTTAAATGGTCTCTTACCCCATGAGGAACTCAGACACATTAAAAGCAACAAGAGATCAAAGCAAGTCGGTCTGAGATCAGAGATTAGATGTAGAAATCAGGTGTGATACTTGAGCACACTACTAAGTTATTATTAATAAATTGCAAAGAAGTATTTCTAACGTATTGATTATGCAAAGATGGGCTAAGGTTACATGCTCGAAATCAAGGAAGAATTATGACTCACACTAAAAATGTGGTGAAAGAAAAGTCGTGCTTTTCTTTTCAGTCAAATATACTTTTATGATTCATTTATTACAGATAAAAACTCTTCCTACAAGGAACCTTTAAGCCACAGCTAAAAGTAAGAGAAGGGATGACTGAATATTTGAAATGTGTAGCCTCTCAGACTCTGCTCCTCCAAGCCTGGTCTTTCTATTTCCAGAGAATGGGCAGTACCAACAGTCAAACCATGGTGTCTTCCTTCAGCAAAGATGGATGCGATAAAAGCAAAGATGAAATCTCAATGGGAAGGGATCAGGGTGACAAGTACTTGAGTTATTAATGCTCCAACTTTAGAAACTGTTTGACCCATACCTTGGGTTGATTTGCAATGAGAAATCTGGCATACTTTAAGAAAGCTTTTTCTGTTGATGTGGCTAATATTCTACAAAGTGCAGAAAGAAAGAGTAGAGATTCTCAAAAATCATCAGGCTACAGATTCAAAAAACATAAGCACATGTATGTTTATCTTTGATGTGCTTTTCTTTTCTTTTCTTTTTTTTTTTTTTTTTTTTTTTTTTTTTTTTTTTTTTTTTTTTTGTGGTACCGGGGTTGGTACAGGAGGACATATCCATCAGGATGGTCTGCGGATTCGGGTGGGAGAAAGAAAGAACCGTCATGCTTTCCACTTTTAAAAGACTGCAGTTCATACACATTTTTAAATATTCCTGTTGTTAAGTATAGCTAAACTCCTGGATATTACGTAAAAACACAGGTGTATAGAAGGAGCACTGGGGTATAGTGGTACACTGAGGAACTTGGGACCTGAGGAATAATCAATGGGTGAGCTCTCCGAGTTTTCTTTTGCCTCACATAACCCAACTGCATCCTGCAAAAGCAGAAGCCTGGAAATGTCAGTGGGTGCAGAAATAATCCCAAGCATAGTCTGCTCTCTCTACTCAAAAGTCCACAAAAAGGATAACCTCCCAAGGCAGAAAACTTTCAGACAGTAACCAGCCTACTCCAGCCAAATGCCTGATAAAGTTTACAGCAACTAAGAAAATACTTAATGAAGAAAAAGGTATCTGAAACCTGGTAGGAAAACCTTGTGATTTTTTTTTTTTTTTTTGCGGTACCGGGGATTGAACCCAGGGGCGTTCTACCTCCGCGCTACACCCCCGGCCCTATTTTTTATACTTTATTTTGAAACCAGGTCTCACAAAGTTGCGGAGGGCCTCACTAAGTAGAGAGAGAGAGAGAGAGAGAGATACAGGGAGAAAGAGAGAGAGAGAGAGTTGAGGGTGGCCGCGAACCCAGATCCTCTGGTCTCCGCCTCCCAAAGTACTGGAATTACAAGCGTGCGCCACCATGCCCGGTGCTTTTATTTTCTTCTATCAACATGGCTGATATGTTCATAAATGCAATGACTCTCTTATATATTTCCTGGAATTTCCTACACTATGAGCCCACACTCAAATCCTGGACCTCTGCTGCCTTGACTGTAGCTTAAATGCAATGACTGATTTATATCCTTACTGAAATTCCCTGTCATCTAAGAGTCAACCCTCCTGCCATGAACTTCTGCTGCCTTGACCGTTGGATTTGCTCCCAATTTCCACTACAATGTTGTTTCCTCAAAACACTGAGTCCTTCCATTCTGTAAATCACCAGGATTATCACTCTTTGCCAAAAGCCTTTCTCATCTATGTTACTTTCTTGATATTTTCTGATGATTTGTATAAGACAAAATCTAGGGAAGTCTAAATATTGCCTGTGTCAGCTACAGGGAAACAAGACTACAAAAAAGACTACCACATTTCCAGAAGTTAAGTCCCTTTCCTCTGATTTGTACTCAGTAAACCCCTGCAGTTACAGAGAATAAATCTAACCCCTCAGTCACATCTCATATCCTTGAAGATCTAAGACGCCTGTGATGATGACCCTCAACTCAATATATATGTGCATATATAAAGTTATGTGTTTACCTTTATAACTCTTCCTGTTATAAGTGGTTCATCTTCTCTCACTCATTCTGCATATGCTAGAATTCTCAAATCTTTCTTTGCATAAAGTTCCCTTTACTTGTACACAGATACTTTAGGTCACTATTTGCTCTTTTGAATTAAGGCATCCAGAAAAGGATTCTTCACATTCATGGACTGTCACTTACAAGAGAACAATGTTCCCCTTAGTCTCAATTTCAATGACAATTTTTGCTGACAGTGTATGAATGATGCTCATTATGTTTGCATCCTTCCTTCAGGGCACGTCCACTGGGATAACGAATGTATATTGCTACTTTTAGGAAAGTCCTTAGAGTTCATCTGAGTGTTGAGGACAGCCCATCAGTTTTGGTTCACCCCACAGAAGCCAGCAAGGGTGGATTGATGTCTGGCAGAATTACGGTGGTTCAGTCTGAGTCTCCTCATCTGCCCAGAGTGTCAGACATTTTCACACATTGGAATTCTTTTCTGGTGGTCAAACTGATTAGACCAAGGCTTTCCAAAACCCACACTGCATAGCTCAAAGAGACAGTTTCCCTTTGCTTAGCAATCAGGTCCTATAGGAATGAGCCAGAGAACACAATGTTAAGGGGGAAGTGAGGAAATACAGGTTCCTCCTAATCCTACTCCTTTACTAGTTTATTGGGTTATTTTTTTTCAGAGTGTTTGCTTGTTTGGTTTTGTTTTTGGTATTGGGGATTGAACCCAGGGACATTCTACCTCTGAGCTACACCCAAAACCCTTTTTGTTTCTTCTTTTTAAATAGGCTCTGGCTAAGTTGTTGAGGCTGGCCTCCTACCTGTGATCCACCTGTCTCAGTCTCAACTACTAGGATTACAACCTTGTGCCACAGCACACGGTTTAGCTCATTGTTTTATACTGGCATCTTGCATATAGTTTCTGCCTTTGTAAAATGAAGTTGGACTACAGTATTTTTTAGGGTTATTATAGCATTGAAATTCTTTGCACAATTGTTACAAGTACTATCAGTGACAAAATTTGATTAACTTGATTAACAGTAAGTTTAATTATTAGTGTGATTTTGCTTGACATTTTGCTGTGGAATATTATAGCAAAGTTGTGAATAAAAATTATGGGATAGAATGGTATAGGATAGTTGTAAATAAGCATTAAAGTTGTAAACAAATATTATGGGATGGCATACTATAGGATGGTTGTAAACAAATATTATGTAAGTGTAAGTGACCAATTGGAAGAAAGAAAGTGACCCGCTCAATCCATTAACCAATCACAAGAAAGATAAACATTCCAGCCATGACTACACAGAAAAACTCTATTTAAAGAAGGACCTGAGGCCAGCTAAATTCGAGTGAGGGAAGCAATTGCACAGCACCACGACCGCCTCAACTCCACTGAGCCCAGTAATCTGAGGGGTATGCCTGGAGTCACCATTATCGTCCAGCACTAAGGCCCTGCCCCTATGGAGAGACACAAGCCCCTCCAGCTTGCCTCTCAGACTAGGTGACCCAGGAGTCGCTCACCTGGAGTGGCCGACAAGGACGACCAGGCCAAGGTCAGCAGCCGGAACCTCCCACTTCCCAGATTGGACTTTGGATTTGGACTTTGAACTGATAGTGGGTGAACTGTGTGAATGTGAACTTAACATTTGTGTGTGATTAACGGAATACGCTTTGACTCCCCATGTGACCAAAGTCCACCAGGGATAGACTTGAACATTGTGTGGTGATTACCCCTTTTGCTTTATGATCAATAAAGCTGACACTGTGGAAAGACACAAATTGTGCATGTTCATTGTATTAAGATGCAGAGCACTCATGACAACAATATAATAGAGAAAATATTTATAGAGGACTGGAACTAATGAATTTCTTATTCTAGCTCTGAAAATCTTTTACACAATATAACAGAAAATACTGTTATATATGAGGACTGGTGTGAAACATGGAGTAGGGTGAAATTGGGGAGAAATTGCCCTGCACCATGGAACTCCAAGACCATTCTCACGCTGACGTGCAATCTAGAGTGTCTGAGATGGCCCTCGCCAAGAAGCAGGGCCTCTTCAGAAGCAGAGACAGAGTGCTCCTGAGGAGTTCCCATCTGCATTTGCATTCCTCATATACCATTGGCAACTGATGAAAGATCAAGGAGAGAATAAAGCAATGATAAAATGGAATAAAACGGGACTTTACTAAGTATAAACATCATTATGGGCAGCGATATGGGGGTGGACTCCACGGCTGAGCCATGAGTAAGCAGGATGCAGATTTCTGAAGATCTGCTTCTTATATTTATAATTATAACATAGCAGATCTTTCTTTCACAGACATGCACACCTCAGCAATTGGAGAACCTGGGTGAGGTGGATAAGCTACTAATTATGTAAAGCAAAAGCACTTTCTCTAACATCCTGTTTCCTGCTTGAGCCACCTTCCTTCCAGGTGTAGCTTGGTGATTCCAGATTCCCTGTCAGGGCTGCCTATAAAATTTATAGGACACAATGTAGAAAAAAGCAGAAAAAAGTACTGTTAAGTAATGTAAAATAGAGCTCTCGTTACAAAATAATGTATTGCTTGTAAAACAAGATAGGATTCATAGTGATACATATTAACAACATAAACTTAAGATTACAAGAAAAACTAGTGTCATAAGTTTATATGAAAATATCTAATACTGCATGATGGATATGATGTCTCGATTATTTATAAGGATTTTCTGCCTGCTTTTCTGCAATGTAATTTATTAGATTTTGAAAATGTATTCTTTTAGTAACTTCAGTTTCAGGCAGTATAAGTGAAAGTGATGTCACATGCTCTCAGTGAATGCAAGACTGCAGAGTTTTGTGTGTGTGTGTGGTGTTGGGGATTGAACCCAGGGGCATTCTACCTCTGAGATACACTCCCAGCCAGATTTTTTATTCTTTATTTTTGAAACAGGGTCTCACTAAGGTGAGGAGAGCCTCATGAAGTTGCTGAGGCTGGTCTCGAAGCTGCGATCATCCTCTCTCAGCCTCCCAAGTACTGGGATTACAAGTGTGTGCCACCACTATATAGAATGGCAGAGCTGAAGACCTGACATGAACTTTACACAAACACCCCTTCGCCCTTGCTGTCTGTGATCTGGCTCACCTGTGCTCTGGTCTCCTCCCTTATTTTATTTTATTTATTTTATTTTATTGGTGCACTGTAACCATACATCTCGATGAAGTTCAGGGTGGTAGAGGCATACATGCACACAGTACTCATTTAGCCCTCCCACAGTTCCCACCCTATTCCTTGCTCTGCCTTGCACCGTTTTATGGACGTACTTCAGTTTATACAACCCATCCTCTCTTGGTGAGCACTTAATGTGTAGTTGGTTATTTAACTATGAAATATACTACAGTAAGTTATAAGGCATAGTTTATCATTCACAGGTGTCCATGTTTCTTTAGGAGCAGAGATGAGGGGGAGGTGATGGGATGACCCATGTGGCAGCAGGGGGAAAGGTCTCCAGGGAAGTGGGAATGTGTGGGACAAAGGCTCTGGGGAGGAAGGGATGAGTTCGTGCTCTCATTATCATGTAGATGGCTCATTCCAACCGGCAAAGAAAAGTAGTTGAAACCCAGATCCATTTTCACAGAATAGACAAAGGGTGAATTTGGAGCTGAGGTTCAACAAAATCGATCCACCCCTTTGGCCCCTCAGTTTCTAAATGCAAACTTCCACACACATTTGAAATGCATACAGCAATAGTAATTCTCTTTCTACCTCCTTCAAGGTACAGAACATACCAGGCCCGGGGGGTCATGCAAAATGAACCACATGTGGACATTAAAAGCTTTTGAAGCACAGGTGAAGAGAAGGGCAAGATCAGAGAAATGAGAGGTTCCATACTCTGCCACTTTACAATGTCCCTCTAAGAGCCAGTCATCATTGATCATTTTATGGCTGAGATTGGTGTGGGGCAGGGAGATGAGTAGAGTAGAAATTCAACCCTTTCAGGCTAGAGGTTGTCACAAGGCCATTAAATGAAATGAGTTCTCAGTTCAATGTTTGTCGCACAGGAGGAACTCAATGAATACGTTTTATTAAAAAAATCAAGTTGCCTTGTTCTGTTAATATACTGCCTGTTGTTTTTTAGTTTAAATATTGCATCCTTATTCAAGAATAAATACTTTTTTGTGCTGTCTTGGTGTTAGAGTAAAATTTAATGGTTCAGGTAGTATAAATACACTGCAACTATGAAAGTTAGAAACTCTTGGGTATATAATCAATGTGATTTTTTAAAAATAGCCTTTGTTTGTACCTGGAATACCTGTAAAAGTGAATATATAAGAGAAAATTTAGTTGAAATTGTATACACATGGATGAATATGTAGGAAAAGACTTAGAGAATTTCAACTGAAGATAAAGAAAAGAAACTTCAAAATATAATTGAAGAATATAAACAGTTTTTATGAATTGAGAAAATGCCTGTTCTTGAATAAAAATAACTAATAAGTTGATACTCCAAATGTTAATATATCCATTAAAGTAATTCTATTTTTCAGTTTTCAAGCATTTTTGTTGTGTTAGCTTTTTTCATTTGTTTTAATGGATAGTAATTGAATATAAGGAAAAGAGAGCATAACTTTTAACATTAGTATTAAAAAATAAATATGCGAGAATTATCAAAAACATCTTGAAAGGGTACTGTTGAGGAGTGGTTTACCTAACACATAATAAAATCTACTACAGAAGTATTTTCTAAGATTGGCATAGATAAAGGGAACTGCATAAGGCATAGGGACTTATATTACAGTCAAGGGGGGGAATTTAATATATTAAAAAGGTAGTCATTACTTTAGGAGAAGGGATTCCTTATTTATACACAAGAAAAGAGGCTTGTATCTCTGTAGGGGAAACCTCCACATGTCCTTGTGAGAGCCACTAATGATGGACATGATGGTGAGGGTCAGGTTAACCTTCAGTATAAATGTGAGCTCTTCATCCCAGAAGTGTTAAGAAGATGGAACGAACTCTGAACACTGAGCATGTTCCCTAGCAGCACCTCTAGAAAGCACTGAGAACCATTTACTCACAGCAAAGAACCTAAATAAAACTTGGATATTAAATAGTATAACATGAAATGTTAATTTTTAAAAGAAAATATATGGAGAGATTCCAAGGCCTTCCATATTTAAAATAATGCCTGTAATATAATTTATTCAACAAATATTTATTGTATAAGATGATTCAACAATTCATCAAAGTTTTTACTGAATATATAATTTGTTTCTGAACATCCTTAGCCAATTTTTCCAACTCTATCTGATGTCCAAATGGCACATTGTTTACCATGGCTGTTCTTCCTTTTCAATCTTATCTTAGAAATTCAATGTCTACCTGGGAGTGGTAGCGCATGCCTGCAAGCCCACAGTACTTGGGAGACTGAGACAGGAGGATTGCAGGTTCAAGGACAGCATCAGCAATTTAGAGAGCCACTCAACAACTTAGTGAGACCCCGTTTCAAAATAAAAAGGGCTGGGGGTATAACTCAGAGGTAGAAGGACCCTGGGTTCAATCCTCAGTACCAAAAAAAAATTCTATGTTTACTTTCAATCTAAAGATTAAGGAATATGAAAATCTTTCAAGGGTCAACTTGCTTCTCCAGGACAGGAACTAGTAGCAGAGCCAGGGAAAGAAGAAAAACCCATTTGAGGTCTGGGCTACAATACTGTCCTTTACTGTTCATATGTTTTAAACTTAATTTATTCTACTGATGATAAGAACAAACCAATTTGTTGATAACCAGCACCCATAACTCAGCCATGAGGGTAAGTCTCATCATACCAATCACTAGTCATATCCATCCTTAGGAAGAATGCAGGAGCTCTTGAAATTAGCCCACTCTTGACCAGACATGAAAGAATTAGGGAATTAATTATTCATACGACTTCTTTATCTCCTTGACTTACCAATAACATTAAATGAAATATCTTTCAAAAAGAAATTTGTGATAATAATGTTTCAGTCAAAACGTGAAGTTAAGATGAAAGTTTTGTAGCAAGCTATATGTGAATTAAACACTAATCAAATTCCCTCTGCAATCCATGAAGTGTTGAGTAAGGTGGTGAATATATATAAACCTTCTCACTTACACCAGAAAGAAAGATAGAGGAGCAATAAAAGGACTAAATTTAACTATCTTATAACAATGGAGCTTTATCAAGAAAGATATAGATAAGTGGATAAGTGGACAAAATAATGTTACTTTAAAATTAATCTTATTGCCGGGCTTGCTTGTAATCCCAGTACTTTGGGAGGCAGAGACCAGAGGATCCGGGTTCATGGCCAGCCTCAACTCTCTCTCTCTCTCTCTCTCTCTCTCTTTCTCTCTCTCTCTCTCTCTACTTAGTGAGGCCCTCCGCAACTTCATGAGACCTGGTTTCAAAATAAAGTATAAAAAATAGGGCCGGGGGTGTAGCGCGGAGGTAGAATGCCCCTGGGTTCAATCCCTGGTACCGCAAAAAAAAAAGTATAAAATTAATTTTATTATATATAATGTATGTAATATAAATTTAATTATATTTGAGATATACAACAAGATATAACAAAATACATGTAAATAGTACAATGGTTACATAATGAAGCATAACATGCCTATCATTTCTCATACTTGCTTTCACGTATGGCTGACAAGAATAGCTTAAAGTATACATAACAAAAATCTAAATACAGTATAATTTTATTAACTATAGTCCTTACATTGTACCTTAGATCTCTAGATTTGTTGAGCCTATATATCTGCTGCTTTGTGTCCTTTGACCAAATATTAGCAACAGATGATCAGGGTAGAGAATTATCAACTTCATATTTATATGCTTTGTGTGTATTCTAGATTTGGCATGTATTCTTTTATAATCAAAAAATAACAAGTTCGATTTTCTAAAGACTCAGTAGCCCATTAGAAATTGTTATACTGATCCTAAGGGAATGTTTTATATGAGAGGAGTGGAATAGAAAATGTAAATGTAAACTCATCTTTAAGCCTAGATTGCAAGATGAAGCATCACTAATTCCTCTTAAGAATCCATTGAGCACAGCTTTAGCTGAACACATGGAGGTGCCTGGAAGTAGAGGATGGAAGCTCTGTGCCCCTTCCCACCCGCGCTTTGCCCTATATATTTCTTATTTATCTGTGCATTTTCACTATGTGTATGTATACCAAAACATCATGTTGTACACCTTAGATATGCACAACAAAAACTAAATTAAAAAATAATTACTAAGCAACAGTCAACAAAATAGTCTAACTCTTGACCCATCATCATGAACCTAACCTACATTTTACATACATTTAATGTGTATATGCTAGTTTCCACTTGCATATCAATAATACAGCAAATGCTGTACTGGAAAGTCTGCAGCAAAGGAAGGGGGCGTGTCTCCAGTCCCACTGGCAGGTTTGAGGACAGGCTGCAGGTGTCTGGGGAGCGTTGTGTGCTGGCTGCACAGAAGTAGACAGCTGCGTCTCCAGGTTGGGTGCCATTGATGTGCAGGGAGAAGTGTTTGGCTTTCTTGTCCAATAAAACCATGAATCTTTGGTTTTGGTTTCTGTCTTTGTTTGAATGAATGTCTATAATAAGCTGGGGACCCTTTCCAGCTTCTTTCTTATACCAAGGGAAGTAGGATGAGATACTGTCTGAATAAGTACAATTGATGACAGAGCTGTCTCCCTCCTGGACACTCAGGGTAGGAGGACGCTGCTCCACCTCCTCTCCTCGGCTCATCCCTGGGAAAGAAAAAAACAAAAGGAGAACGTTGTCAGGTCCTTACTTGCCAGAATTTTCTTTTTCTACAGTAAGCAGATGAAACCAAAATAAAGGCAGACTTATCCCTGGATATCTAAAGAGCATCCAGCAATATACTCTGCCACCCCCAAATCCTGAACTCACAGTCCAGCTGCAGCCACAAAAACATGAATAAAGTGTGAATGGATGTCTTCATTGTTCTTCCCAATTAAGATCAATCAGAGACTTGCATCTACCCAGGAGAGCTACTTCTGTTATCAGGTTGTCCCCTTTTCTCTAACAATTATAGTGGCTTCTCATATTGTCTACCCAGCCAATAAGGGAAAAGCTCTGCTTCTGCCCTGAGCCTATTCATTAGAATCCACAGAAATGAGCCTCTGCCTATTCTGCATCAGCTGAGGTAGACTGCCACCTTGTGGTCACATCTGTAACTACTGAACTCTGGTTAAATGGTCTCTTACCCCATGAGGGACTCAGAAAAGAAATGCATTAATTGATCAAAGCAAGTAGGTCTCAGATGAGAGATTAGAGGTAGAAATCAAAGTTGAGATTTTGCACACTACTGAGTCATTATTAATAAATTGTAAAGGAGTATTTCCAACTGATTGTTTATGCAAGGATGAGCTGAGAGTACACGCTTGAAATCAGGGAATGCGATAAAAGTAAATGGATGCAATAAAAGTAATGATCAAATCTCAATGGGAAGGGATCAGGGGGACAAGTACTTGATTTATTAATGCTCCAACTTTAGAAACCGTTTGACCCATACTTTGGGTTGATTTGCAATGAGAAATCTCACGTGTTTTAAGAAAGCTTTTTCTGTTGCTATGGCTAGTATTCTACAAAGTGCAGAAAGAAAGAGTAGGGATTCTCAAAAATCATCAGGCCACAGATTCAAAAAACATAAGCACATGTATGTTTATTCTTGATGTGCTTTTATTTTCTTCTATCAACATGGCTGATTTGTTCATAAATGCAATGGCTATCTTACATCTTTCCTGAACTATGAGCCCATCCTCAAAGCCTGGACCTCTGCTGCCTTGACCATGACTTAAATGCAATTCAGTAGGCTTATATCCTACTGAAATTCCCTGTCACCTAAGAGCCAACCCTCCTGCCATGAACTTCTGCTGCCTTGACCGTAGGTTTTGCTCCTAATTTCCACTGCAATGTTGTTTCCTCAAAACATCGATAGAGTCCTTCAGTCCTGTAAATCTCCAGGATGATCACCCTCCGCCAAGAGCCTTTCTTTTCTACATTAATTTCTTGATACTTTCTGATGATTTCTATAAGACAGAATCTAGGGAAGTCTAAATATTGCCTGTGTCAGCTATGGGGATAGTGCAAATAGGAAACTGACTAGAACTAGCCATGAGAAATGTCTCCCACAAACAAAGACCACATTTCCAGAAGTGAAGCCCCTTTCCTCTGATTTGTACTCACTAAACCCCTGCAGTTACAGAGAATAAATCTAACCCCTCAGTCACATCTCACACCCTTGAAGATCTAAGACGCCTGTGATGATGACCCTCAACTCAATATATATGTGCATATATAAAGTTATGTGTTCACCTTTATAACTCTTCCTGTTATAAGTGGTTCATCTGCTCTCACTCATTCTGCATATGCTAGAATTCTCAAATCCTTCATTGCACAAAGTTCCCTTTTCTTTCATTCAGACACTTTAGGTCACTATTTGCTCTTTTGAATTAAGGCATCCAGGAAAGCATTCTTCAAACACATTCATGGACTGTCACTTACAGGAGGACAATGTTCCCCTTAGTCTCAGTTTCGATGATGATTTTTACTGGTGACGTGTGTGATCCTTGTTCTGTTTGTATCCTTCCATCGGGGCATGTCCCCTGGATAAAGAACGTACATTGCTACTTTCAGGAAAGTCCTTAGAGTTCATCTGAGTGTTGATGACAGCCCATCACTTTTGGCTCTCCCCACAGCAGCCAGCGAGGGGGAGACTGATGTCTGGTAGAATGTCAGTGGCTCGGCCTGAGTCTCCTCACCTGCCCAAAGTGTCAGACATTTTCACACATAGGAATTCTCTTCTGGCACAAACTGATTGGACCAAGGCTTTCCAAAACCCATACTTCACAGTTCAAAGAGGTGGTTTCTGTTTGCTCAGCAATCTGCTCCTACAGGAATAAGGCAGAGGACACAATGCTAAGGAGGAAGTGAGGAACTACAGTTGTCTCCTAATCCCACCCATTTACTAGGTAATTTCTTTTTCATTTGGGATTTTTTGTTGTTGCTATTATTGTTTTGGTTTGGTTTTCTTTTTTGGTACTTGGGACTGAATCTAGGGACATTCTACCTCCAAGCTACACCCCTAGCCCTTTTTATTTCTTATTGCTAAGTTGCTGAGAGTCTCGATAAGTTGCTGAGGCTGACGATCCGTGAAATTGCTATTCTCCTGTCTCAGCCTCCCAAGTACTGGGATTGCTGTGCCTGGTTTAGCTAATTGTTTTTTATTAGTTTCTTGAGTATATTTTTTGCCTGTGTGAAATGAATTTGGACTAAATGATTTCTAATCAAGGGTGTGAGATTATTCTAGCCCTGAAAATATTTTACATATTATAAGAGAGAAAATAAATAGTTATAGAGGACTAGGTATGGGAGAGGTGGAATAGGGTGATAGTGGAAGAAATTGCCCTGTGCCATGGAACTCCAAGACCATTTTCACATTCATATGCAATCTACTGTGTCTGAGTAGATTCATGTGCAATCTACTGTGTCTGTGCACATTCATATGCAATCTACTGAAGAAGTCTGATCCTCTTCAGAAGCAGAGACAGGGTCCTCCGTATGAATTCCCATCTGCATTTCCACTCCTCATATACCATCAACGATTGATGATGGATCAAGGAGCAAATAAAGCAAAGATAAAATGGAATAAAATGGAACTTTACTAAGTAGAAACATCACCACAGGCAGCAATATGGGGGTGGACTCCAAGGCTGAGCCATGGGTAAGCCGAATTCCGATTTCTGAAGATCTGCTTTTTATATTTATAACAGAGCAGATCTCTTTTTTCTTTTTCTTTTTTGTACTAAAAATTGAACCCAGAGTCATTCTAACTCTGAGCCACACCCCCAGGCCTATTTTATTTTTTATTTTGAAACAGGGTCTTGCTGCATTGCTAAGGCTGACCTTGAACCTGTGATCCTCCTGTTTCAGACTCCCAAGTATTGGGTTTGCAGGTGTGCACCACCATGCGCAGCTCATAGCAGATCTTTCTTAGACACACAGGCACACCTCAGCAATTTGGAGAATCTGATTGAGGAGGATGAGTTTCTAATATGTAAAGTAAAAAGCACTTTCTCTGAAATCCTAATTATTTCCTGCTTAAGCCACCCTCCTTCCAAGTGTAGCTTGGTGATTACAGATTCCCAGCCTGGACTAGCTATAAAAATTGTAGGACACAGTGCACAATGAAAATTTGGAATCCTTTGTTCAAGAAGCAGAAAAAAGTACCATTAAGTAGTGTAATATAGAGCTCTACAAAATATTGTATCGCTTGTAAAACACAATAGGATGTATAGTGATACATAAGTAACAATGTAAACTAAAAAATGGCAAAAAATATTAGGGTCCTAAGTTTATATGAAAATATCTAATATTGCATGGTAGATATTATGATTACTTATAAGAATTTTCTTGTTTGCTTCTGCATAATAATTTATTAGATTTTGAAAATGAATTCTTTTAGCAGCTGCATTTTCAAGCAGTATATATTAGAGGGATGTCAGGTGCTCTTGGTAAATGCAAGACTGCAAACAGTTTTTTTGTTTTGTTTTGTTTTTGTTTGTTTGTTTGTTTGGTGCTGGGGATTGAACCCAGCCTTCTACCTCTGAGCTTCACCCCCAACACTATATTTTATTTGGAAACAGGGTCTCACTAAGTTTCTGAGAGCCTCATGAAGTTGTTGAGGTTGGCTTCCAACCTGCGATCCTCCTGTCTCAGCCACCCAAGTACTGGGATTATAGGCATGCGCCACCACACCCAGTTCAGAGGTTTTTTATAATCTCTGATTTTGAGAAATGTGTAACAGATACTGGAGCGCTACAAAGTATTTTGTATTCTATGAAAATGTTATCATACAAATCTGATAACTTAGTTTGAAATATAAATTTTAATAACTAGGGTTGATGTTTCAGGGGAACAAGCTGGTTTAACTCCTCATACAAATTAGTTTCATATGAGTCTGAATTAAATTTGAAATGTAATTTATAATTCAACATTTTAATGTTTCCACTGACATTTTCTGTAACTTGTGGAGATCTGATTAACTGATAGAGGCTTCATAACTGTATATAATTCAGAATTCTTGTTTATGCATCTTATAGCTGAAGGTCTGGGGTTGTGCAAAATGAGCCACATGTGGACATTAAAAGCTTTTGGGAGCACTGGTGAGGAGGAAAAGAGCAAAGAGAAGTTCCATACTCTGCCACTCCACAATGGTCATTGACCATTTATGGCTAAGATTGGTGTGGAGCAGATAAAGCAGTAGTGCAGAAATTGAACTCTTCCATGCTAGAGGTTGTAACAAGGCTTGTAAATGACATGAGTTCTCAGCTCAATGTCACACAGTAGGAACCCAATGACTACTTTTGAATAAATAGATATATAAGTAATATGTTTTATTAAAAATCAAGCTGTTTTGTTCTGTTAATATACTGTGTGTGTGTGTGTGTGTGTGTGTGTGTGTGTGTGTGTGTGTGTGTTTGTTTGTTGTACTGGGGATTGAACCCAGGGGCATTCTACCTCTGAGCTACACTCCTGGCCTTGGGTGTTAGAGCAAAGTAAATCTAACTCCAAAAATAAAATTTAGTGGTCCAGGTAGTATGAATACTTGCAAATTTGAAAGTTAGAAACTCTTAGCTATATAATCAATGTGACTTCTTAAAATAGCCTTTGTTTGTACTTGGAATACCGGTAAAAGAGATATATATGAGAGAAAATTCAATAAAAATAAAAATTAAATGTGCAGGAATAAACTTATTTATCTTAAAACAAAGGAGCCTTATCAAGAAAGACATAGATAAGTGGAAGAAATAATGTTACCTTAAAATTAATTATATTGTATGTAATATATTCTATATAATATAAATTAATTATATTTGAGATGTACAACAAGATGTAACAAAATACATGTAGCTAGTATAATGGTTACATAGTGAAGCAAATTAACACGCCTATCATCTTATATAGTTGCTTTTTTTGTACCACTGACAAGAATAGTTTAAAACATATGTAACAAAAATCTAAAACAGTACAATTCTATTCACTACAGTCCTTACCTTGTACCTTAGATCTCCAGATTTGGTGAGCCTACATATCTGCTGCTTTGTGTCCCTTGACCAAATATTAGCAACAGATGATCTGGGCAGAGAATTATCAATTTCATATTTATAGATTTTTTATATCTTCTAGATTTGGCATGTAATGTTTTATAATCAGAAAAATAACAATTTCCTAAAGAGTCAGTAGCCCATGCATGACAGGAATTGTGATATTGATACTAAGGGAGTATTTTATATGAGAGAAGTTGGAAAAGCATTACTAATTCCTCTTAAGAATACATTGAGCACAGCTTTAGCATTGCCGAACACGTGGAGGTGCCTGGGGTGGGGATGGAAGTTCTGCGCCCCTCCCTCCACTTTGCCCTATGCATCTCTTAATCTACCTGTGTATTATTCACTATGTGTACGTATACCAAAACATCATGTTGTACACCTTAGATATACACAACAAAAACTAAATTAGAACATACTTATAAAGCAACAATCAGCCAACAAAATAGTTTAACTCTTGCTGGGTCATCATGAACCTAACCTTCTTATTATATACTTTCAATGTCTGTACAGTAGCCTCCACTTGCAAGCAAACAATATGGCAAATGCTGTACTGGAAAGTCTGAAGCAAAGGAAGGGGGCGTGGTCCAGCCCCACTGGCAGGTTTGAGGACAGGCTGCAGGTGTCTGGGGAGCATCGTGTGCTGGCTGCACAGAAGTAGACAGCTGCGTCTCCAAGTTGGGTGGCATTGATGTGCAGGGAGAAGTGTTTGGTTTTCTTGTCCAATAAAACCAGGAGTCGTTGGTTTTGATTTCTGTCCACATTTAAACGAATATATGTAATGAGCTCGGGACCCTTTCCAGCTTCTTGCTTATACCAAGGGAAGTAGGATGAGGTACTGTCTAAATAAGTACAGTTGATAACAGAGCTGTCTCCCTCCTGGACACTCAGGGTAGAAGGACGCTGCTCCACCTCCTCTCCTCGGCTCACCCCTGGAAAAGAAAAAACCAAAATGAGATGGTTGCCAGTCATTACTAGTCAGTATTTCCTTTTTCTAGAGTAAGTAGAGGAAACCTAGATAAAGGCAGTCTTCTCCCTGGATATCAAAAGAGCATCCAGTAATATACTCTGTCACCCCCAAATCCTGAACTCACAGTCCAGCTGCAGCCACAAAAACATGAATAAAGTGTGAATGGATGTCTTCATCATTCTTCCCAATTAAGATCAATCAGAGATTTGCATCTACCAGGAGAGCTACTTCTGTTATCAGCTTGTTCCTTTCTCCCTAACAATTATAATGGCTTCTCATATTGTCTACCCAGCCAATAAGAAAAAGGCTCTGCTTCTGCCCCAACCCTACTCCTTCAGAATCCACTTAAACTACATCAGCTGAGGTAGACTGCCACCTTGTGGTCACATCCCTAACTACTGAACTCTGGTCAAATGGTCTCTTCCCCCAGGAGGGTCTCAGACACATAAAGCAGCAATTGGTCAAAGCATTATGTCTTAGATCAGAGATTAGATATAGAAATCAAGGTTGACATTTGTGCACACTACTGAGTCAACCTGTAAAATACCCAGGAAATGCCCATGAGGATGAGGACAGTGAAGGAGTTTCATGTCAGCTCCCCTCCCTCCCTCCTGCTGTCAGTTCTGAACACCACCAGCCCATCTAGAATGAACCCAACTCACAGCAAACCTGCACCCACAGAAGCCCCAGCAGAGCCCCCGGTCTCCTCTCCATGGCTCCAAACTGTTGGGGTGCCTCATCCCCTGCTCTGCAGAATGTCAAGTCTTGGGCCCAGACAAACTTGTTCTCACAGGCAACAGGTTCCACCTGACTCAGAGACACCAGTCACTTCTGAGCTCTGTCCTCCTTGACAGGAAACCCCGCCCACAGAGGCCCAGGGAGACTCCAGGGATCTCTCCAGAATTGTGCAAGAGAACAGAGCAGGGGAGTAGAAGGCATGCCCCCCCAATGAATGGAGATAAAATGGAATATTATTCAGTTGTAAAGATGAATGAAGTCTTGTCATTTGCAGCAAATAGACAGAACTGGAGAACATTGCATTCAGTGAAATAAGGCAGGTAGAATCACCAATACTGCATGTAGAATCTTTAAAAAGATGAGATGAATGTAGAATATTATTTACTAGAGGCTGAGGAGGGTGGGTAGGAGATAAAAAGGGAAAGTGGATAATAGGTACCCAAACAGAATTAGAGGGAATCAGCTATGGTGTTTCACAATGCAGTGTAATGGCGATGGTTCATGATAACCTGTCATATATGTTGTGAAGACCTAGAGGAGAGGAGCTCGAAGGCTCCGAACATAAGGAAATGACAAGGACAAGGACATGCTGATTATCCTGATGTGATCCGTGCACATTGTATGCATGCGTTAAATGTCACATTGTGCTTCATTAAGACATATTATTATCACATGCTATTCGGATTTTCAAACAATAACCATAATAAAACTATGCAAATCAGAGTGTACACCTTGGTGAAGTTTCCTTAGTTAAGGAGCTCAGATCATGGTACAGAATATTATAAGTGAGCACCTTCCAAATCAATAATCACAAACACAGTCACTATTCTGACTTCTACCACCCTAAATCAGTTCTGCCTGTTTTGAAACTTATGTGGAGACAATCATACAGGACCTATGATTGCTAAAAAATATGTCTGTGAGATTCATTCAAGTTGTAGAATAGAGCAGTGGTTTGATCATTTTCCTTGTTGTACAGTGTTCCATTATATGTATTTGTGACAGTTTGTTCTATTTTGGTAAACATTAGGTTTTTTCCAATATCTATGTATAACGAAAAATATTGCTATAAGAATTCACTGGTGCATCTTTTTCTTCTCATATGCAAATATGTGTTGGGTATGTGCCTAGAAGTAACATTGGTGGATCATAGAAAATGCATATTTCATCTCAAAGGAAGACTCTTTTTCACAGTCATTGTAGTAATTTACACTCCCCCAACCCTGTGTGAGAGTTCTCATTTCTCTACATCCTCATCAGCTCCTGCTGTAAGAGGAAGTCCTCCAAGATTGTCTTCAAAATGGCTTTCACTATCCTCCACTGCTTGCACATCAATAAAAATTTTGAATTAGCTTCTACTTTTCACAAATAAAGTTGGTGGAATTTTAATTGGAAAGTAAAATACAGAAAAATCCTGGTCTCATTTTTTTTTTTTTTTGGTACTGGGGATTGAACCCAGGGGCATTCTACCTCCAAGCTACACCCCCAAGCCCTAGTTTTTATTCTTTATTTTGAAACAGGGTCTCATTAAGTTGCAGAGGCCTCACTAAGTAGCTGAGACTAGCCACGAACCCAGATCCTCTGGTCTCAGCCTCCCAAGTACTGGGAGTACAAGCGTGCGCCACCACGCCTGGCTTCAAATATTTAAAAATAGTAGAGTGTGTCTTCAGCACCAGTCACAGGTTGAGTTTTGGCTGCAGGTGCCTGGGGAGCTCTGAGCTCTTGGTGAACAGGTTAGGTGGATGAGTCCTCGGGATGGGCAGCAGTGATGTGCAGGGAGAGATGTTTGTCCTTCTTATTCAAGAGGACAGTGACTCTTTGGTCATGTTTCTTGACCTTATTTGAAAGAATATGTATGAGCCACTGGAGACTGCCCCAGTCTCTCGCTCATACCAACAGAAGTAGGCAGAGGCACTGTCTGTGTAGGTGCAGTTGATGACAGAGCTGTCTCCCTCGTGGACACTCGGGAAACAAGGACTCCGTTCCACCTCGCCTCCTTTACTCAGACCTGTGCAAAAGGAAAAGAAGAACAAGATCCTCAGGTCAGTATTCTCCAGAAGTTGCACTTTTTTTTCCTTCTGTAATCTTGGGAAATCTGGAAAAAGTCAGTCTCCATCTCAGATTTATGATGAGTATTACTAACACCCTGTCTCTCAAAAGCTCTCAACAAACAGTCCAGCTGCAGCCACATGCGCGGAAACACAGACTGGTCCTGGTCTTCATTGCTTCCCCACTGGGACTGCAATCGTCAGTCAGGAGAGATGCTTCTAATCTCCCCATTATTATATTATTTACTTTCTTAATGTTTATATGGTGTTTAACTTGCCTTTCTTTCCCAGCTTCTTATGATGGAAACTTAGATCAGTGGTTGGAAATCTTTGTTCTTTTTTAATAAAGCCTTTACACTTATATTTCCTGAGTTCACTACTGTAGCTGCATCCAACACATTTTCTTATGTTCTCTTTCAACATAATTAAGTTCAAAATATTTTCTAATTTTCCTTGTGAACTCTTCCTTTCTTGAAGTGTTATTAGAATAGTGTTGCTCAGTTTGCAAACATTTGGGGATCTTTTAGTATGTGACCTAATATTGATTTCTAAATTAATTCTTTTATCATCAGGAAACACCATATAATATCAAGTCTTTCAAATTCACTCTTTTTATGTCTGAGCATGGGGTCTGCCTCAGTGATATTCCATGTGTACTTGAAGGAATGAATGCACGGCAGTGGCAGGTGGAATGTTCTGTTCATGTCAATTTGATCAAATTCTTTGTTCCAGCCTTACATGTTTTTTCTGATTTTCAAACTACTTGTTTTTATCAATTATTAGAAGTGAGTATTACAAGCTGGGCATGGTGGCCATGCCTATAATCCCAGTTGTTGGGAGGCTGAGTTGGGAGGATCACAAGTTCTAGGCCAGCCTCGGAAACTTTAGGGAGACCCTGTCTCAAAATTAAAGAATTTTTAAAAAGAAGATTAAAAAGGGCTGGGTGTGTAGCTCAGTAGTAGAGTGCCCCTGGGTTCAATCCCCAGTACCAAGCACACAAAAAATGAACATTACAATCTCCAAGTAGAGTTGTGGGTTTCTCTGTATTTCCTTTATTTCTCTCAACTTTTGCTTCATGTAATTTATAACTCTTATTATGTGCATAAACATTTAGAAAATAAATATCTCTTCTTTATCCAGGGAAATTTTGTTCAATATGGAATGACCCCTTTATCTCATAGTACTTCTTGTCCTGAAATATTATCTGATGTTAGCACAGACATATTGTTTTCTTGTGCTTGGTATTTTCCAGTTACAGTTTTTTCATATATATTTTTTCATTCTATTTTTATCTTTGAGGTGAATTTTGTTTTGTGAATGACATATACTTGTGTCTTTTAAGAGTAGTTTAAGCCGGGCGTGGTGGTGCACACTTGTAATCCCAGTACTTTGGGAGGCGGAGACCAGAGGATCTGGGTTTGCGGCCAGCCTCAGCTTTCTCGCTCTCGCTCTCCCTGTCTCTCTTTCTCTCTCTCTACTTAGTGAGGCCCTCAACAACTTCATGAGACCCGGTTTCAAAATAAAGTATAAAAAATAGGGTTGGGAGTATAGTGCGGAGGTAGAATGCCCCTGGGTTCAATCTCCGGTACTGCAAAAAAAAAAAAGAGTAGTTTAACAATTTTTGCCTTTTCGTTGGAATGTTTATTCTGTTTGCATTTAATGTAATTACTTTTAGGATATGGTATGAAACAGCAGTTTTTTGTAGTTGTTGCTGTTTTTGGTTTTGTTTTTGTTTTTTTGGTTCTGGGATTGAACCCAGGGGCATTCTACCTCCAAGCTACACCCCAAGCCCTTTTTATTTTTTTAATTTGAAACAGAGTCTCACCAAATTGCTGAGGATCTCGCTGAGTTGCTGAGGTTGGCCTTAATTCTGTGATTCTCCTCTCTCAGCCTTGAAACAATAGTCTCAATAATTATTTTTGTTGTTTTGTGTTTTTTTCATTTTTTACTTCTAAACTTTGTTCCCAAATTCTTTTATTTCTGTCTTTTTTTTAGTTATTTGAGAGAATTATGTACATTTGAAAGATTTTATCTGAGAAGAAGGTTTCAAGATATTTGAGAATATTTTCCCACTCTATTTCCATTATTGGCTATTAGCTAAAGCACTTTGCTTTCATTTAGATGTTGCTCATGATTATCATATGCAACCCTAATATGTCAGTGTCTGTCTTGAATAACTCCTGGGGCATCCAGCAGACACAGCCCAGAGAAAACTGCAACCATGGACAGCTGGGGAAGATCTGGAACTGCCCTGGGTTCCTGAGTTTACTATGCTGACTAAGAGTTTTCTAACTTCCTGCTCCTAGTGTATCAGAGCTGCTCACAGTCTCAGGAAATCCTCTTCTCGGGGCATAAATGTGTGTCACTTTTAAATGTGTGGAAGTGAAAGAGATAGCAAATAAGCAGAGCATGGTGATCCACACTTGTAATCCCAGTCCTTGGGAGGCTGAGACAAGATGATCACAGGTTCTAGGCCAGCCTTAGCAACTTAGTGAGACCCTGTCCCGAAATTAAAAATAAAAATGGCTGGGGGTGTAGCTCAGAGTTAGAATGCCCCCCACTGGGTTTAATCCCAAGAAAAAGAGAAAAGAGAGAGAGAGAGAGAGAGAGAGAGAGAAAGAATAAATGTACAAGCTATACAAATTCCAACAGGCTTGAAGTAAAAGGGAGAGAGGTTTGTTTGGCAGCCTGAGGAGGTGGGGGATCTGCACTCGAATGGTGTAACACAAGAACATAAGGAGGAAAAGCACATGGGTTTCAAGTCACGTAGGCAACTGAGCTCCCCCAAACCAAGGACACTACAGGGGGTCCATCTGCAATGAGCAGGTGAAAACACTTGAGAAAGGGAATACACTTTACACACAAAGTTTGTTGTTTCTATCCTTACAGTTCAGCCTGACAGCTCAGGAGAACTTCAGCTTGTCTCTCCTCAGCTGGATTTGACGTCTTCCACCTCTGCTCTGAGTCTATGGTTCCTGTGGGTTCCTCTCTTCTCCTATGTCATGTCCTCAGCGCCCACCTCTTCCACATGTTCAACAGTAAAGGACATCTTCATCCATTTCCTCCCACCTGCCTGGGCCCAAGTGTCAATCAAATGCTGAATCATTTACACAATGACCCTCCACCCCACTGCAGAGGGACATACTGCTGGCTCCACCTGCCTTGTGTTCACATGGAAATGTGAGGCTGTGGGATTCTTGTGTTGGGTTCACCATCTTTCTCCACAGTCACAGCCCTTTCTTAAAATCCATGTAGAATGACACCACAGCATCTTCTCTAATCCAGAGGCCCACTCACTTTCTCTTGGTGGCCACTGGGAAGACAGGTCTAAGTGCTGTCTTTGGAGTGTCAACAATAGCGTAGGATATATAGGGAAAGAACAAAGGCAGGGTCGAGGGGGCCTTGTCTAGCGAGCAGTCTCTGTCAGGTCATTTTCTGGTTGGTCACTATCCTGGGAAAGGTTGTGCAGAGTCTTGTTGGCTCCAAGGAAAGCATTGTCGCTCAGGGGACAGCTTCCATCCAGCTCCCGTCCAGGATGTTTATCTAACAGGCTTGTGACCCTGGAAAACTGAGGGAATGAACAACTCAGAAAAGAACAGGTCAGAGAGAAACAAATGGAGCTACATAGGTCGATGAGGGCTCCTCCTTCGTGGAGGCAACTTTCTCTGAAGCCTTCAGGCCCAGGCTCCTCTGTTATTCCACCAAGGGAATGCCTGTTGTTTTCTTGTGGAAACAATGCTCACATCAGGACTAGTGTGGTAGAGAGAAATGACTAACCTGGGACAATAGTAACAATACACTGGAGTGAAAGGAAGATTAGCAATGGAATGTATAGTACACTCACATCTTTATTATATGTGACTAAACAGAAATCCAACAGCACATACTACCAAATCCTAACACTTTTCCTTAGATATGAACTAATGGATGATTTTATTTTTTCCTTTTGCTTTCCTAGAATTTATAATTTTTCTATATCTAAGATTTTTTATAATCAAAAGAAAATTATTTGAAATTTTTAATCATTAAATTTCTTCTCCTGTGGAAATTAACTAAATGGAAAATTGAAATGGGATTGTAACTGAAAAGCCCATTGGAATTTCTGGTCAGCACATAGAGGTCATGCAATAAGAGGGAACTCACAGTTTCTGCTGAGAATGGACTCCAGTCTCTATGTAGGAAAGGAAGGAAGGAGGGGAGGCTCTACTCTGATACTTAAGCTCTATGACACAGGACAAAGCAACCTCACATTTTCAATTTCCTTTTCCTTAAGGGAGTTGTCGCTTCTGTTGGCACTGGCTAAGCATGGGCATTCATCATCTCATGTACTTCTCACAATAACCATTTAGGTAGATATTATAAATATCTACATTGAGGGATGAGGAAGTTAAGCATAAAAGTTATTAAGTAATCTGTCCAATATTGTTCAACTAATGGGTAACAAGGTAGACATCAACCCAAGTCTGTGGTGCCAAAACTTCACCACACTGCCTCCCTCAAGGAAGTTGTTGCCAATCTTGAAGTGTTCTAATGATAAATAAATAAAAGCACATATGCAAATCATCTAGAAGGATAGCCTTCCTGTGTGAGGCACTCAAGCACATTCACTTGATGCTAAAATACTGGGAACTGAGAGACTCAATCAGAAACTGCAGTGGAGTCCATCCCCGGGATAAAGCTCATAATACTCTCCTGAGGTGTATTTTACAATTTACATAGCAGATCTCATATAGATATTGATGGCCAATCAGTGCACTGTGGTGTTATATTGGGAGCTTGGTAGGTATAACATGGAAAGTGTTTACTTTGCAATGTTCCTTATGATGGCTTATTTTTCTTCAGCAATATCTCTTGCTCCCACTTCTCAGGATAGTTTAATAATACAGCAAAGGGCATAATAGTAGACACAATTTCACTTAGAGAAAAACCACCTACCTTCTGCAAAAATGCCAAGCTTTATTTCCAAGGTATCCTACCACTCTCCAGCCCAAATCACTCCATATATTGGTCGTTTAAAGGTCAATAGCCTTCACATATGGAAGGCAACAGATTAGAAAACAGCCAGTCCTCCTGATTCCTCTCTGGTGTGATTACAGCAATGGGAAGCTCTCTGGCTTTGGTTCAGCAATAGCAGGTCCTGTGGCCACTAGGCTTCACCACAATTTAACCATGAGCACTAGAGGGCAGCAAAAACCACAAAATACTTTAGCAGGACACCAGGGGGCAGTGCTTCAGCCAAGAACTGTTTCCTATACTGAGCTTGTTTCTCACGGCAGGAAATCAGAAAGATGGAGACTTCCTAATTGGGGTTAGGTGAAATCTCAGGGTAGTTTTGATTTGCATCTCTCTGATTGCTAATGATGTTGAACATTTTTTCATACATTTATTGAGCATTTGTATTTCTTCTTTTGTGAAGTGTCTATTTAGTTCACTCGCCCATTTTTTGATTGGGTTATTTGTTTTTTGGTGAGAATGGCAATCATCAAAAACACAAACAATAACAAATGCTGGCGAGGATGTGGAGAAGTAGGAACTCTGATACACTGTTGGGATTGCAAATTAGTGCAACCACTTTGGAAAGCAATATGGAGGATCCTCAGAAGAATGGGAATGAACCTACCATATGACCCAACTATCCTGGCTATCTACCCAAAAGAATGGAAGCCAAACTACCAGACTCATGCATGCATATCTATGTTTATAGCTGCACAATGCACAATTTCCAAACTATTGAACAAGCCGAGATGTCCATCAACAGATGAATGGATTACAAAACTCTGGGATATGTACACAGTGGAATTGTACTCAGCCATAAAGAAGAACACAATTATGCCATTTGCAGGGAAATGGATGGAACTGGAGAACATTATGCTAAGTGAGATTAGTCAGTCACAAAAAGTAAAAAGTCAGATGCTGTCCCTAATATTCAGAAGCTAGGGAGAAATTGGGACATAGGAAGGACTCCAGTCAAAGGAGGAGAAACCTTAGTTGAGTGAAGAAGGGGACCTAACTGAGGGAAATGGGAGGGGGAAGAGGGACATGATGTCCATACACAAACTTATCAAAGCCAATCACTGTGCTGAGCATGGGAAGGAGGAGAGTGGGAGGGGAAAGGGCAGGAACTTGGGGAGGGCTCAATGAGCGCCGTGTGCATGTATGCCTCTATCACCCTGAACTTCATCAAGATGTATGATTACAATGCACCAATAAAAGAAAGAAAGATGGAGACAAATTTTTCACGAGGTGGTGACATTTAGATAAAAACACAGAGGAAGTGCAGAGGTCCACCATGCAGATACTTGAGGGGACAGCATGATGGGCAGAGGACAAAGGTCCTGATAAGAAAATGTGCTGGGAATAATCTTTCCCTCCCGCCCTTTACACTTCTGAGCACCTTATTGTAGGAAAGGCTGGAAAATGTATGTGACACTTCTAATGGGTTAGTTGATGATTTTTTAATTGATTCATCCTTGGGCAATTTGTACCCAGGTTTGGCTTTTTTGTTTCCATTTCCCTTTGGTATCAGGTTAAAACCATTAATGTCACCATCACTGAGACATCCAGCCGCCCTGTTCTGGGCCATTGCTTCTCCTTAGTCAAAACCCTGTTCATTAGGAGCCCTCCCTGATGCTACAGGTTGGCTGGCAATAAAGATTAGAGATATTCTTCAAAATTAGGGAAAGTTCCCAAACATCAAAATTGGAAACAAGCTTTTCTCATATGGTTTTAATTTGGAAATTAGATAATGATTCTGAAACGTGTAATATAGTTCTTCACATAAACTCAGTGAAAAATTTCTTTTTTCTTGGTTAAACCTTCATTTTCTTCAAAGATCTGTGACTTGTTACTGCTCTTTCTTCTTGCCACATATTGGAAGCTTCTGGAAGACTTAACCATCCCTTCCTCCTCTGGAGGTAGTCATTATTCTCCCTATCCTCTTGGGGTCATTTCCATCTGCCTACAGTAATACATTGGACACTTGAAAAAACAGATGGAAGGTCAAATGGAGTTTTATTTTTATTTCCCTAGTAAGTAATGATACTAAGTGCTTTGTGTTTGTTTCTTTGCTATTGTGTGTCATATTTATGAGTGTCTAAGTGTTCACCATTTTCACTTCTTATTGCTTTAAAGAACTTTTTATATATTCTGCATCAAAGATAAGCATTACAGAGCATGTACCATGCTGGGCGCCTATACTCCCAGATCCTCAGGAGACTGAGGCAGGCAGATCCCTTGAGCCCAGGAGTTCAAAGCTAGCCTGGGTCACCTAGGGAGATGCTGTCTTAAAGAAAAGAAAAACATTACAAATACAGTTTTCCGTTTTGTGACTGGACTGCTCACCTTAAGAGTGATATTTTTTTCTTGGAGATGGTGTCTGACTAAATTATCCAGGTTGTCCCTCAATTTGCCATCTTCCTCCTTAACCTCCCAAGTAGCTAGAATTACAGGCCAGTGTCACTATGCTCTGGATTAAGAGGAATTATTAACAAAGACAATTAAAAACAGATTTTACTTTCATAGAAAGATAGCTTGAAAGTTTTAATTACTTTTCTTTAATCACTTTTAAAATTCTCTTTGTCAACTTCTATTGCTTCTAATGAGAAGTTAGGCATTATTCATAATGTTGTTTCTCAGAACATTGTTCTGAGAACATATGTTGTTCTCAGAACATATGTATGAATTTTCTCTGGCTGTTATGAAATTTTGTTGTTGTTGTTATTGTTTTTCACATAAATAGGTATTCTGGATGTGGATTTGCCTGCCTGTACTTCTGCCAAAACCAGAGTGGTGGACTTACAGAATACCTTATCCAGCTTTCTGGCATTCCACATAGCTTTGCTCCCGCCTGAGGAGCTTGTTTTATAGAATGTCAAGTGAACCAGTGAGTGGAGGTGCTGCTTATTATGACCAAAGAGATTATGGAGCCAGGTGTGGTGGCACAAGACTGTAATCCCAGTACTTGGGAGGCTTAGACAGGAGAATCACAGGTTTGCGGCCAGCCTCAGTGTCGAGGGCCGAGGCCTGTCTTAGAAGCACACTTGAGATTATCGTCTTGGACCAGCTCAGTTTGCATACATGATATTTGGCTGGGTGGGATCTGTCCACAAGTGGACACATTCCAAAGGACCTGGTGTCATCTTTAAGGTGCTGTCTTTGATGTCGTCTCCACCCAGTAATGGTTAATCCCTCCTTCCCCTAAGTTTGTCACATGCCTGCCTCACTGACCTTCTTTACCGTAACCTGTGATAATTGCTGATTTCTGTGCTTGATTAACTTTTAAAGTTCCTATAAAAATAAGGCCCTGGCTATAGAAGGCCAGGAGAATTTGTCATCTTTATCTCCTCCCCGATCCCCCAACTATTAAATGTAATTATTTTGCAAATTACTATATCAGACTTCGTGTTGTTTCGTGCAAGAAGACTATTGTTAGGAAGCTGCCCGGTGCAGTGACCTTCCATGGCTGGAACCACGGAATTTAGGAAGCTATCTGGGCAGCAACCTTCTATGGCTGGACCACAGAGTAGTTATTAGGAAGCTTCCTGGTACAGCGACCTTCTGTGGCTGGAACCACAGAGTAGTTATTTGGAAGCTGCAGGGAGCAGCGACCTTCCATGGCAGGAACCATGGAGTAGTTATTCGGGTGCTGCCTAAAGCAGCACCCTCGGTGGCGAGACTACAGAGCAAGTATCGTCCGCCGGAGTTACCGCAATACCTCAGCAACTTTGTGAGGCCTTCCCCAACTTAATGAGAGCCTGTTTCAAAATAAAAAATTAAATAGGGCTGGGGTAGAGCTCGGAAGCAGAATGACACTAGGTTCAATCCCCAGCACCTTAAAAAATAATAATATTATGGAATGGGTAGAATAGGTAGTTAAAAAAAAGCACTACAGTCACATGATCATCTATGAAAACATGGGCTATAACAATTATGGAATTTCTTGTTCATTTTTATTTATGTATATATTAACCATGGTTTACTCTTTTCCTATTTGCCTACACATAGTAGCATAAGATGTGCTTATGAGAGCTGATCCTCTATCTCATCATATCTTAGTAGTTAAGCTGCAGGACATCAATGGCAGAGTGTGATTCAACTAGAAGAGGAGTGATCATCGCCCACAGATGGATAACTGAATTTCTCTTCTCTTTGGGGGACAGGGTTAGCATGTATTTGGTGGAGTAAGGTATAGTTGTATCACATTAGCTGAAAGCATGGTTTTTCTGTAGTCCTTATTTGAACAAAAGTGCTGTTAAAGGAGGTGCACCTGGATGCCAAGTCGACAGGAGATACTGTGGTAGTTTTGTACTATCTCAGCTGAACTATCTGGATATATTCCTCAGAACCCCCTTCCCAGTATTGTTCTGGTTTAGCATTGGCCACCAAAGAGATGGTACAGTTCGTGGAGGTGGATGTGATGCAGCCCTCTAACTTACTCTGCAAGTTCAGAGCTGCAGGTGTGGGAGCAGCTTGCACATGTTGCTGCTGAGCTGCCAGCTCCTCTTAGTGTTGATCACACCCCCTGTCCTTCCCACTACACCTCCTGCTTCAGTGTCTCTTTGTCTTGGGCCAAGTCTGTGTGTAGCATGATGGCAAATGACACTACTTCTCCTGAAAATCATCCACCAAACAAGATAAAGGGGGTGAGGGACAGACCAATTTTAGTTTGTCCTTGTAGGTTCCAATTGTCCTTGTTGGTGCCACTATATTCTTACAAATCAGAGTTCATCCAAGGGCTTGTCCTCATCCGACTTTCCTTCTGAATGTTAGTCTGACTGATTTTCAGTAAATTCAAGCTCAAAACCAGATGCAAAGACAAGAGCTTTGTAGAAACACCTCCATGAGCTCCAGGACTTGTTCCAGGATTAGTTGTGATCTCTTTCCTGCATCACTCACGGTGGTTCTGCTTCTCTGTACTTAACACAAAGGCTCAGGGAAAAGGATTAAGGGAATAATTTTCATTGCTATTCCAGAGAGCTAGACCAGATTTGTTCTGTGAGCATCTTTAAGTGAAACTGACTCAAAATTATTACGGTTCAAGTTTTCAACTTTAGACAACTTCACACATTTTTTAATAATCTAATTTCAACTCAGAAACCCAAAACAGAATGCATGAGAAGAAAGTTGCTCCCGACACCTGTTTCCAAATGAGACAGAAGGTGGTTTTACTGAGAATGAAATCTTCTGGTCCAAACCACAGGTTAAGCACCACAGTTTCTCCCTTCTTGTCTGGGATCTGCAGGTGCATCTCAGCTGGGCCCTGGTGGCAGGGGCCCATCTCATGTGGAGCTTCTGGGTTTTTGTTTAGCTTTTAATATCAATTCAAACACTGTGGGTTCCCGTGGAGCACAGAGATACTTTGCTGAATCTTCTAGCTGTAAGGGTGAAATGGTGAGGCTGATGGATTTAGCGACTTCCTGGAATTGGATAGAATAGCGATCTTTCCTTTGGTTCTGGCCAGAAGAAGGCTGAGCAATAAGATAAACAATCTCTCCACTGGGAAGTTGCTTGTACCAAAAAAGGTAGTATGCTCCCTTGTTTGTTTTGTACACACAGTCCAGGGTGACTGCTTCCCCCTCCTGCCTGGATATGGCTGGCTGGACTTGAGTCACTTTCTGGGCCACACTGGATCCTGTGGGAACAATCAGAAAACAAAGCTGATCCTCTGAGTACAAGACTAATCTAGGACCCCAAGCCAAACCACACTGAAGTCACGGTTTGCTTGCTTTTCCCCAGTCCCCTCTCCTCCTGAGTCCACGTGAAGCACCGTATGCCTGTGTGCTGTCCTCTCTTCCCTAACGTCCTTCACCGTGTGTGAACCATCCATACCAGAGCAAGCGAAGGTCACCAGAACCCAGAGCAGGCTGGAGCGCGGCATTTGGTACATATGCCTCTGCACAAATGTGGTTATTTCTTCCTCTGCCGCAGAATGAATTCAGTGTCTCTGAGAGCCTGGTAGTATATATAAGTACCTCCTGTGCCTCATGCTACTCTCCCAGGAAGTGGGGTTTTGTAAGTTCATAGACCACAAGGCCTGTGCATAGATGAGAAAAAGTATGGCCAGCACAGACTGTTACTTTTTCTACTGCTCTTTCTCTAGTCATTAAGTTAGGTAGAACCTAAAAAGGTGGGATGAGAAACATCATTAGTATTGAATTTGGGAGCTGAGGAAACCGCAGGTTGAACTCGTTGACACACATTGATAATATTCATTGGAAGAGTTTGGGAACTCATTTCAAGTACAATTTAATATGAGTCCTGGACTCTCTTTGTAATCTACTTACTAACCATTAAATTAATGTATATTTATTTCTCCATCTACAAACTGATAACATTTAAGAAAAGAAAAACCCCCATAGGTCTTTGTCTTTCTCTGTGAAAGGAAATCAAAACCAAAACAATTACCACATCTCCTTCTTTACTAAGCTAGGACCCATTTAAATAATCCAATTAATAAAGCTACTTCTAAGTCAAATGATAAAAACTAGTCCTGAATTTCAGCAGTCTCAATTTTGTATGGTTTTGTGAAATTACAACAGAAATAAAATATTATTCTTTCCAAATTTGACATTTTTTCTTTGGTACTTTTTAAGAGGATGGAGACATTCCTTCCTGCTTCCTCCATGAAAGGAATTATACATTTTAGATTCTGTTTCATAGAATCTTCTTGATAACACATCTTCCATCCCATTGATCTAAATTATTCAGCTTAAGATCTATGTATAATTTTATTTGTAAAATAACCTCCTAATCAGCATGCCGCATCCTTCTGTGACACTAGGTTAAAATCCACTCCAGGAGAATGTGACATAGATGGGTTGCAAGCGTTTAGGGGCATGTTGATACCACAAAATTTGGGGGATGGAATTTTTGTATGCTTCATATGATGGTGTAGACCACAGCTGTTAAATATTCCATTTGGTCTCATTGTTTTAATGGATGAATTAATATAGAGACCAAAAGGCAACTAGAAAAGAAAGTCCAGACGAGGTCTCTAAAAGTGTTCCTATTCTTTGACACAGGTTTAAATAACAGATCAGTGAGTGGTGCTGGGAAAAGTTCTGAATAAGTGAGATCTACTTCTCTGACGGGTTTTACCTCTGAGTGTTGATGCCCTGCTTTGCGATTTTACAATATTTGCGCCTAAGCAGATGGAGACTGTGATGCCCAAGCAGCCTGGAGAGCAGTGTGAGGACAGGATTTCCCTCTTGTTGAAACTGCCCGCTCTGTGCTTCCAACAGCACACGTTCAGGGCCCCGCTGCAGCACGAGCAGCTGCCTCTGAAATCTGGAGGTCATAAGTCCACAATCAGTTTCACTAGGCTAAAATCAGGGATCCAGTAGATCACCTTCCTTCTGGTGCCTGTGAGGAATCATCTGTGTTCTTGCCTTTCCAGCTTTTAGAGGTTGTCCTCATTTCCACATTAAACTGCTTTTTTGTTCTGACTCCATTGTCTCTCTCCTTAGGATCCTTGTGATTTATCTGGGTCCACCTGGATAATCCAGGAAAACCTCCCAGTCTCAAGGTCTTCAAGTTACTCACACCTGCAAAGCCCCTTTTGCCAAATCTCTTCTGTTGAATTGTGTTCCCCCAAATTCATAAGTACTAATCTCTAGTCCATTTGAATGTGATATCATTTGGAAATACAGTCACTGTAGTTGTAATTAGTTAAGATGAGTGTATGCTAGAGCAGGCCCCTCGTCCAGCATGACTGGTGCCCTTGTAAAAAGAGTGTCATGTGAAAAGATGGACACACACAGAGGAAGATGATGGGAGGAGACACAGAGAGGATGTGACCATCTACAAGCCTGAGACAACCAGAGATAGTAGAGAGGTTGGAACAGATCTTCCATGGAAACTTCCAAGGGGACCTTGATCTGCCAGCACCTTGCTTTTGGATGTCTGGCCTCCGGCACTGTGAGACAATGATTTCTGTTGTTTTAAGTCACCCAGTCTGTGGAACTGTGCTATGGCAGCTGTAGGACACTAATACACCAGGTAAGGTAGCATGTCCACTGACTGGGGATTGTGGCATGCACAGCTTAGGGGCTATTAGTCAGACTACCACTTTGTTTAACTATTTTCTATTTTACCCATTGTAAACATTAAAGAGTACTTGTGTGCTTTCTTGTTGTTGTTTCTTCAAAAGTATTCAGCACTGAATTTCCCCTTTTGCTGCTTTGATTTTGTTTTCTATTTGATTAACCTCTGTACTTAGCTTTATTTTTAATGAGGCATAAATCATACATTAAAATAAATAGCAATAAGCATCGAGTTAGAGGAGACTGAAAATTGCAAATAGCCTTAAAAACCACACCCCTATCAAGAAAGAGAACATTTCCTTCCTTCACTCTGTTGAGATCCCTTGTGCCCCAATCCTCAACTCCCAACCCACTGATGTGCTCACTATCCTGCTTGGTTTCTCCATGGATTAGTTTACCCATTCAGAATTTCACATGAGTGGAATCAAATAGTATGCATCATTTTATGTCTGGTGGTTTTGCTAGGAATAATGCGATTGGGGTTTATTTGTGTTATTAGGTGTATTAGTGGTTCAGTCTATTTTATAGCTGATATTCCATAGAGTGTATGAAGGACAATTGATTTCATCTGTAGATTGTGGAAAGTTTCTCTACTTCATTACTATTATGGGGGGGGGGCAGGAAGCTGCTATGAGCTTCTTTTTTTTTTTTTTTGGTGGTGCTAAGGATGGAAACCAGGGCCTTGTGCATGCTAGGCATGTGCTCTACGTCCCCATTCCTGAACACTGTGAAACAACTCTTTTCATGGACACATGTTTTCATTTCCTTTGAGGAAATGCCTAGAATTAGAGTCAGTTTATAGTAGATGTATGTTTAATTTTATAAGAATCTGCTGAAGTGATTGCCCAGTTTACATTCCAACCGGTAATGCTTAGAATCTAGTTTTTCACATGTTTATCTTTTATTTTGAAATAATTTTAGACTCACATAGAAGTCGCAAAAATGATGCAGAATTCTCTTGCACATCCAGCTTTGCCCATTAATAACATGTTACACAATCACGGTTATGTACCATTACCCTTATGTGCCATTCTTGACACCAGGAAGATGATACTGACATGATACTATTTATTAAAGCAGAGACCTTATTCTGATTTATCAGTGTTTACTTGCACTCTTTTGCTTGGGTGTATATAATTCCATGAAAATTTATCACAGGTATAGTATGTGTAACTACTGCTGCAATCAGGCCTCAGAACTGTTCCATCACCCCAAAACACTCCCTGTGCACACCCTCCCCATCATAACCCCTGGATACCACTGCCCTTCTCTACATCCCTATAATTTTGCCATTTAAGAATGGTATATAAATGGAATCATGAATTATGTAATCATTGGTGCTGTTTTTCTTCTACCAGCACAATCGAGTCTCATCCAAGTTGCAGTGTATCAACAGTCCATACCCTCTCAGTGCTGAATAGTTTCCCATTGTGTAGGTGTTCTGCATCCATATTCCATACTACACCTACATAATGTATCCATATCCACCCAAGGAAGCATAGAATTTTGGATCCTGTATGTGTTACTTGTATCACTAGTTTAACCCATTTTATTATTGGTTAGTATTCCATTACAAACATATACAATTCATATTTCTATTTACCAGTTAATAGACATTTGGGTTGTTTCTAGTTTGTGAATGTAGGGTTATTATGGGTACTACTATTATTACTATTATGGGTATAAACAAAAATCTTTGTGTAAATATAGATTTTTTTTTTGCGGTACCGGGGATTGAACCCAGGGGCGTTCTACCTCTGAGCTACACCCCCGGCCCTATTTTTTATCCTTTATTTTGAAACCAGATCTCACGAAGTTGCAGAGGGCCTCACTAAGTAGCTGAGGCTGGATGCGAACCCGGATCCTCCGGTCTCTGCCTCCCAAGTACTGGGATTACAAGCGTGCGCCACCACGCCTGGCGTAAATATAGATTTTGAGCCGGCCAGGTGGGTGGCGCACGCTTGTAATCCCAGTATTTGCGAGGCTGAGACAGGAGGATCACAGGTTCACATCCAGCCTCAGCTACTTAGTGAGTCCCTCCACAACTTAGCAAGACCCTGTTTCAAAATAAAGAATAAAAGATAGGGTTGGGGGTGTAGCTCAGAGGTAGAACGCCACTGGGTTCGATCCCTAGTACCTCAAATATATATATATATAATTATGTATTATATATAATTATGTATTATATATGTATTATATGTATTATATAATAAATATGTAATATATATATATATATATATATATATATATATATATATACTTTGTTTCCCTTAGATGCATATCTAAGAATGGAATTTCTGGTCATATGATAATAAAATCATTGTATAAGAAACTACCAAATGCTTTCCTATGTAGCCACACCAATTTGCATTCCACCAGCAAGGTATAAAACTTCCAGTTGCCCCACAATTGATTGGGGGGTGATGACAATTTTATTATAAAAACTTATTATAAAAACTTTGTTGCAGGTTAGTCATTCATCAAGCTATGTTTCTTTTACTTTATTTACTATTATTTTCTTTTATTTACCTAAATTTAATTTAATTTGTTTACTTTTGTTTTCTTTTATTTACCTTTCATACCACACGAGTGAGTTTATATGTTTATTTCATCACCTATTTGTGCAACTGAAAAGGAGTCTTCATCTCTGCCAGTCTAAGCTCTGCAGCACGGTTTTGCTGGAGCCTCAGCTGCAGGTTTGAGTTCAGGCTGCAGGTGCACGGAGAGCACTGTGCACTTGCTGCACAGAAGTAGGTGGCCGAGTCTCCAGGCTGAGACGCTCTGATATGCAAGGAGACGTGTTTGTCGCTCTTACTGAAGAAGACTGTGAATCTTCCAGCTTGCTTTTCATTCCCAACTAAATATGTGGCTACCAATAATACAGGACCTTTACTAGGGAACTGCTGATACCATGCGATGTAGTCAAATGCACTGTTCTCATAAGAACAGTTCAGAATTGACAGCTCTCCTCCCTGGACTGTCAGAGATTGAGGACTTTGTTTCACCTGCTGCTGGTCACTTTTCTCCTTCTGTTGACCTCTCACCCCTGCTTGGAGATAACAGAAAGTTATTAGGCCCCCAATTTTATATTTTCTTCTTAAAGTTTCTACCTGGATGAGTTTGTCTATCTCTCATTTTTCTCATTCCTCCAAATTAATGACATATCCTGGGGTTTCTTCTCCACAACTCACCTCCTAGGTGAAGGCCTAGAATTAAAAGTGATGCTCCCAGGATCCCGTCCATCCTCCTGGAGCCAGAGCTCACTGAGGACCTGGCTGGACTCCTGGTCTCCCCAGACAGCTGGTGCTCTGACTCTAGACTCACACCCACTTTAATCTTCTACCAGGCCCCACCCTTTCATCAGAGCTTTCACTTAAAACTTTCTGGCAACGAGGCACTTCCCACTTTGTCCAACTTGAGAACTGCTGATAATACAATCATGGGGAATCAGAAGTCCCCTCCTTACATGTGGATAGGAATCAGTTTAAAGCCTCTCTATGCCAATTTCCTTCTGCCCTTTCCTCACACCTCCTAGAGTACTGAAAATCACACACTTGGGCAGATGGGTTTGTCAGTACAAATCACCTGATTTTTCAACAGTGGAAGAGAGAGAAGCCCAGGAAATTAAATAGTGGAAGAGAGGGAATTCCATGAAGCATCACGATTAGCATGAATAGGTAGGGCATTATATTTTAATACAAATATTAATAAAATTTTTTGACAACACACAATAGATATACTACTTCATTACAAGATTGGGTCATTTATCAGAACATAGAAAACCTATGATCTCTTTGTCCCAGAAAATACTTTCAAAGAAGTGTTCCCTTCCAAAGTCAAAATTTCAGTCCTATGAGACAAAGATAAACAGATACTATTCAAATAGATGGATAGGTATATATTTGATATCTAAATATAGGTATATGTTTGATAGGTATATGTTTGATATCTAAATAACTGAAACAGAGTAGCAGATAATAATTTACTGCATTTTTCTAGAATAATCTCTGGATAGTTGATGCGTATGTTTATTTTTTATTTTTATTTTTATTTTGTTTTGTTTTTGTGGTACCGTGGATTGAACCCTGGGACATTCTAGCTCCAAGCTACACCCCCAGACCTATCTTTATTATTTATTTTGTTACAGGGTCTCACTAAGTTGCGGAGGGCCTCACTAAGTAGCTGAGGCTGGATGTGAACCTGTGATCCTCCTGTCTCAGCTTCCCAGGTACTGGAATTACAAGTCTGCATGCATGTGTTTAAAAGACAAACTTTAACCTTCTCTGAAGCAGTATCGCCCCCTTGTGGCCATGCGGGTACACTGAACAATTTCCTGCAGCTTCACACTGTTCAGCGGGGCCTGCATCAAGCAAAGGACTGGAGTGCATGGTCGAGTGTTCCTCTGGGACCAATGATGTCTTCAGATGGAAGGAGATTTTGCCATTGGTGAGATCATCTATGAAACACTCGGTGCCTCTACCAGGTGTGCTCAGGTGGGTCTGGAGGAATTGGCTGGGTTGCTCCTCCACACACCAGGAAAGAACAGGGCCACTGCAGTGTGAAATGTGCATCACACCTGCCCGGGGCCCCTTCAGAAGCCCGCACAGGTCCTCAGGCTGAGTCCCTGCGTTGGCTCTCCTTCCTTTGATGATGTCAACATCAGGTCAGGGTGAGCCCTTCACACTGAAGAGAACATGTCCTTAAATGGATCCTAGATTATGTAATTGTTCTACACCTTTGACCACACTTCATATAGTCACCTATTCATTTTTCATCAACATGATAGGTGGGTAGTCATATCTTACTGTGATATTCCTTTGTATTTCCCGGATGACTAATGATGCAGATAAGAGGTCAAGAAACTTTTTCCATAGAGGGTCAAATAGTAAATATTTTCAGCTCTGTGGTCCATTCAGTCTCTGTTACAACTACTCAGCTCTGCCATTGCAGCATGAGAGAAGCCACTGACAATACATAAAAAAAAAGCATTGCCTTGTCCCAATACAACTTTATAGAAATAGGGGAGTGGCTGGATGTGGCTCATAGCTCATATTTTGTAGAGCTATGCATCTTTGCTTCTTCTATGAAGAGTCTGCTCTAAGATTTTGCCCATGTTTAAATTGGATCTGTTCTCTTTTGTGGAACAATGCATAAAATCTATATAAAAATTTATATAAAACACATATATACGTGTTTTTAATAGTTTCTCCTCGTGGCTGGCTTGTATCAATATTGTATCAATGATTGAAGATGAGAAAAGGTCATGGCCAGAAAGAGCTGCCAACCAACACTCACATGGTTTTGTCCAGTGTCAATTTCCTCTCTAAACATATATATATATTTTTTTTTCTCACATATTACAACCAGTGCCTACAGAACAAGGATTTTTTGTGTGTGTGCTGGACACATTTTTTAAAACCTCTGAGTTAGTTGTCATCTTGGACATCACATTAGAAACTGGGTTTCTACCTTGTCTACAAAATGGGAAAATCTAGGAACACTATAGACCCTCAGGGGCAGAGGTTAAAAGTTCTGCTTGAACATGTAATGACTTTGATGTTTACTCATTTTATTTTTAATGTTTATTGTTCATTTCAAAATATGAATTAAGCTAAATATAAAATGTTAAATTATTAGTTACAAGATATAAACTCATCTACAAATATGGAAGACAATAGGGAAAGAAAAATTGTCTCAGGAAATGGTGCTGACCATCCACATCTATAAGCTGGGAAATCCTAAAGGGTCCACTTTCTAGTACTGTTAATATGCATTCCACTGTCCTGTGGTTTGGGAGTGATTTTAAGAAAGAACGGTTTTGAGGAAGTGGCAGAGATTTTTGAGAAAGGAGGTTTTTTTTTTACTTTTGCACAATTCTAATTCATTTTTAAAACTGGTTTCTGTAAACATGTCTCTGTGTCACTGGACTTGTTAGAATGTATGAAGGCAGGAAGACCAAGTCTAATTTTTTTCGACATTGTAAATGCTGTGGTGTGTTAGTTTTCATCTCAAGTTTCTTTCCTTCCTTTCTTTCTTTTATCTTTTTTCTTTTTTTTTTTCAGTAACAGTGATTGAACTCAGTGATTGGAACTCTACTACTGAGCTCCATACCCAGCCCCTTCAGTTTTTTATTTTAAGACAAACTTGGAAACTTAAATTTCAAGAGTAGTGTACATTGTGAAATGAAAAAACAAAAAAAGACCAAAGTCCCAGCCAGGCATGGTGGCTACATGCTTGTAAAACTTGGGAGGCTGAGACAGGAGGATCCCAGGTTCATAGCCTGCCTGGGCAACTTAGTGAGAACCTGTTTCAAAATAAAGAATAAAAATAGGGTTGGGGGTGTAGCTTGGAGAAAGAATGCCTCTGGGATCAATCCCCAGTACTGCAAAATAAAATAAAATAAAATAAAAAAATAAAAGAAAGAAAACTAAAGTCCCAAACCTGCGGAGCCAAAGGTCCCTGTGCTTAAAACTGCCAATGTAGGCAAGAAGCACAGACCTGGGCAAAAGAACTGTGCACACTCTGCCCAGGGCCTCCTGAAGCTCCCGGTGCTGGGGCAGAGCTGGGCAAGGCTGAGGGTTTGTGCAGCAGCTGCAGGCGCCTGGGGAGCACCGTGCAAACACCGCGCAGAAATAAATGGCGGAGTCTGTGGTCTGTGCAGAGGAAATGCTCAAGGAGCTGCGGCGTTCTTTAGCGACTGTCGTGGACGTTAGTCTTCCCTTCTGCTGTGTCCCAGAAGGAATGTTAAACAGGTTGACGAGCTGACCCCCAGGATTTTGGCGAAACCACTGCACATTGATCACAGAAGTAGAAAAATTGCACCGCAGCGTGGAATTGGCTCCCTCCCGGAGGATCAGGGCTGGAGGACTCTGCTCCACCTGCAGCCCTCTCACACCTGATGAGAAACAGAGAGACAGTCACAGGTGAGGGTCACCGCCACACCCACCTCGCCCTGAAACTGCCCCGAGGATTAGGAGAAGGCTAGAAAGTCCCGAGGCTGTGAGTTCCCTCAGCTCCCTCCCTCCACGCGCTGCAGCCAGAAATCCTGCCAGATCCCCGAATTCAGCAGAGCCCAACTTACAGCAAAGCCGGATGCACAGGAGCCCCAGCAGAGCGCCCAGCAGCCTCTTCAGGACTTCGCCTGGTAAGAGGGACATTTCAATCAGACCCCGGGGCGGTGGGTGTGAGGACTTGGCTTCCGAACTGTTCCTGCTCCTGCAACCAGTCAGCCCCACCCACAAGCCCTGCTCGGGGACCTGCCAGCCCTCCCAGCCCTCTGTGCAGGAAGCCCCTCCCTCAGGCCTGAGCCTGGCTGGGGATCTGGGTGGAGCCAGGTGGGGTGTGGGGAGACAGAGGAAGGAAGGGCACCTTTCCATTTGCTGAGGGACACTTGTGATAATCCTGGAGGTGTAGGGAGGGTGAGGAGGAGGAGGAAGGGGAGGGGCTCCTAAAAGGAGAACTGCCCCCACTGTCCTAGAGCCTGGGAGCAACATAGAAAGAACCCACAGGATTAAACCCAGAACACAGGCCTGGGTTCTGACTACAGGATCTTTACCGACCTGTGAACTATACATACAGAGTAATAAGAACATAAGTGTTATGAAGTACCTAATTAGTTAATTCTTATGAATAAAAGCTATGAATTCATATACAGTTATGAAGCATATAATTAAGAATTCTTATTATTGGAATATATTAAATATGTGGACTGGGGCTTTCCAGAATAATGCAGACTTGAGGTAAATGTAAGAAATGACCCTATAGAGGGAGGAGGAGTAGGGAAAGGCAGATTAATGGGCACTAAATTATAATCAGGAACAAAACTTTCTGGTGTGCTGCTGCACAGTAGAGTTACTATAAAAAAACAATAATGCACTGTGCATTTCAAAAAGCTAGAGGAAGAGATTTAAAAGTTTTCACCGTATAGAAATGATAAAAGTTTGAACACATCAAGAAAGAGACAGAGAGAGAGAGAGAGAGAGAGAGAGAGAGAGAGAGAGAAAATGAACATTTAAAGAGACAGGGTTAAACCTGATTTAAACCTATAAAATTTTAATGTTTTATGCATCAATTTAAAACAATTATATGTTTACATAGCAGAAATTACCATAATAAACTGTAAATTGTGAGGGGAAAATAGGATCAATTCGGGCATCATTTCTACATATTACCTCAGCTGGTAATGTGTTTTGCTTTCATGATTCTTATCCTGTTGAAGCTTCCTGTGTCTCATGCCTTGAAGTTAAGTCTCTATTTCTTTGTAATTTTCCTCCTCCTCTTTCCCTCCCACTTTCTCTTCTCATTACCTTTCTGCTTCTGTATTCTCCCTGTTTTTCTTACCTTGTCTCTCTTCTAGCTACCAGAAAGGGTCAGGAGGAATATTAAAGAGAAGAGAGCATTAAGTGGTTTTGAATTCATTTTGAACCTGTAAAGTAAAGTTCAAAATTATCTCTGGTTTAATTTTAATTAAATTTAGAGAATCTTGAACAGTAAAAATTTAAAAATCAGAAAAAAAAAGAAGAAAATTCTGCTTTCTATTCTTTGGAACCCTCCATCTTCCTTTTGCTTTCAATGATTCTCTGATCCAGCAGTATTTGTAAGAGATGCAGGTGATGATGCAGATACATTTTATGGTAAGAGCGTATCTAGATACACACATCATGGCCATAAACTTTGAGAACTCAAGTCAGGGAAAAGTCTCCAATCCAGTCATCGATCTTCAGAAGGCAGAGCTACTAATTATAAGGCATATTCAGCAAATGCAGGTTTGGTCTGTGCTGATGGTGACTTCATTTGTCCTCACACACGTCGTTCTCTGCTCGTTACTGTTTCTAGGCCTCATCTCCACATGGAGAATCCCTCAGATCTGTCAAAACTACTTGCTACTAGACCCCTCAGGACAGTCCCTCAGTTTAAGAGCCTGGGGTGTCTCCTGTTGGCTAAAGCCCCAAGGAAGGACGCCCCTCCCTCGGCCCACACAGATAGCTCAGCCCAGGGTCTTGTCCCAGGGCTGAACCTGTGGATTAACATGAAGGCAAGAAGAGTCTGTAGGATGGAGAGGAGCATAATTGGGACCCGAAGTGCTCATATGCCTTTTTATGAAAATAAGTACTTTTATGTAATGATATAAAACAATTCTTTTACCTATGAACTTAAAAAAAAGATGGGCCCTCTTGTGTGATTCAATCCAGTTTAGTCAATATATTTAAGAATGTTCTAGACTTGGAAAATGCAAAATAAATTAGACACATCTTACTTCAGAGGTTATGTGGTGTAGTGGGAGAGAAAAACAATTAGCAATAAAGTCCTGGAGGATGCCATAATAAACACGTGCCTTAAACACCACATGAGCTCCAAGACAGGGCCATGACTTCCAGCTCCTATTACAAGACAATACACAATGGAGGGTGTGGTGCTGTGTGCCCTCTGTGGAGTTGAGGAGTGCACAGTGACAAAAGTCTTGAAAAGTCGCCTTTATTTAAATACAGTGAACACAGAAGAGGAGCTAATTGACCGAGGTAGGCATGTATACTTCTACCACCCTGAAACCCATCATGATGTATGATTACAATGCAACAATAAATAAATTTAAAAAGGAGAAAGTATGCGCAGAGCACCATCCTTATACTCTGGCAAGAGGAACGCTGCCCAGAGCCCCACACTGTACAGGGCCAGCAATTCACAAACACACATTAAAAATATACATATATGGCATCTCTGTCACTTGTGTGCAGACATGCCCATCGCCTTAAACAATCCCTGTCCTGACACCTTCAGGCTCCAGGAAAATGCTCCTTCACATACCAGAATCCTTGTTCTTGAAACCACGTGTGAATACCAGGAAACTTTGGGGGTTGTGCTGCTGCTAACATAGGAGGGAGGCCCTGATTTGGAATCTGGGGGGCTTTAGGAAAGAGAAGGAAAAATTAATTAGCCCAACCTTCCCTAGAGGGCGTGCCTGCAACAGATTCTTGCACAGTGAAGCAACCTTCCCAGGGTGCTAGGGATCTCTGTGCTTCTCTACTCACGTGAGGTCCTGAAGATGCTCAGGAATCAGCGCAGTGCAAGCAGCAGTTGCTCGTGATGGCTGGAAAGCTTTGCAATATTACACAATATCACTTTTAAATTATATATATATATACAAACTGAACCTGCATATAGAGTGATAGTGGTTATTTACTTCAGTAACTAGATAAACATAGACCTGAGAATTATGAATAGTTTTGTTTTTATAAAATATAATTTTTAGCCGGGTGTGGTGGTGCATGCCTACTATCCCAGTACTTGGGAGACTGAGACTGAGACAGACACAAGTTCAAGGTCAGCCTCAGCAATGTAGGGAAACTCTCAGCAACCTAGCAAGACCCTTTTTCAAGACAAAAGTAAAATGGGCTGGGAGTGTAGCTCAGAGGTAGAATGCCTCTGGGTTCAAGCCCCAATACCACAAAAAATAAAAATATAATTGTATTTAAAATAAAATTTCCATTTTGTTTGAATATATTTTATTCAAAATGTGGATTACTGGATATTGTTTGAATTTTTCAGCTTTAATAGATCATTTTAAATGTCTTAAAATAACTATTTTGGGAAGTTTTCATGAAAATAGTTTTCAGTTTGTGCTCTTGCCCCAAACTCTGATTAATAATAATTCTCTGAGTTGGGGTGTAGGTCAGTGGTGGTGTGCTTGCCTAACATGCACGATGCCCAAGGTTCACTCCTCAGCACTGCAAAATAATAATAATAATAATAATTCATTGTTAATGGATTTGGAGATAAAGGGGAAAATGAAAACCCTTGCATTTTCATTAAGTAGAATAGGAAGTTATCTGCAGACACTGAAGATCACATGGTCCATTAAAGAAGGATGCAAATGTTCACTGCTGGCACTGTGAGGAACAGTGCAAGAAAATAAGAAAAAGTGATTAAGGAATCACCTATTGTTACTGGCTACTGAACAGGTATTAGAGAGATTCAATTAGAAGGGGAAAAATGGGCTGGGGATGCAGCCCAGTGGTAGAGCATGGGCTTACCATGTGTGAGGCCCTGGGTTCCATCCACAGGACAAATATATATGTGTGTGGGGGGGGGGTGCATGCAGAGGAGCATGCAGTGTGAGCATGCAGAGGAGAAAAAGAGGAGAGGTAACCTGTGTGAGTCTGAAAAAGGAAGGGCGGGCCATTCATAGAATAACTAACCCTAAGTTTTGACTTTGTGTTTTAAAGGAATGTCTGTTACCAGGGACCACTGGATAAAGAAGGTCCTTTTCCCTCCCTAATACTTCCTAGTATTTCCTTGGAAATATCACTTTGTATGCATCCTTAAACAGCAGCTTCAATTAAGTTCCCCAACTTCAAATACTTTAGTGAGGGAGCTGAAGTCCTTTGAAGAGGCTTCTTTTTTATTTTTTGCGGTACTGGGGATTGAACCCAGGGGCATTCCACCTCCGAGCTACACCCCCAGCCCTATTTTTAATTCTTTATTTTGAAATAGGGTCTCACTAAGTTGCAGAGGGCCTCACAAAGTATCTGAGGCTGGCCACGAACCCGGATCCTCCAGTCTCAGCCTCCCAAGTACTGGGATTACAAGCATGTGCCACCACACCCGGCTGAAGAGGCTTCTTTATTGGAGCAATTCGGCTCACTGAAGCCAAGAGACTGGCTAAAATAACTGTAGATAATGCAGTTTGAAAAAGAGAAAAAACAGTTGTCCTGGCTGCTTGAGAGAGATTTATGATGACAGCAAATGTCTGATTTGCCTTAAACTAACTCATACAGACCTCAAGCCATCTCAGCCTCAACTGACCTGGAAGCAGGCAGCTTCCTCCAGTGCATGACAATCCTGCAGCCCAATTCCCTCCAGAATCCTGGCTCTCTAGGCTAGGGATTCTGCCTTTCAGAAACCAGGGTCCTTCCTTTGCAAAATGGCAAACAAAGGCCCACTCAGTTCTCTACAGGAACCAGGCACTTCCCAAGACGCTACTGTCTCTGTGCTGTTTGGCTTCACGGACGCACCCAGTTCCTGAAGTCCCCGAGGCTGAGTTCCTGGTCCCTTCATCTGCGGGACTCAGGTGGTTGCCTTCAGTCCTGTGCAGTGGGACTCAGGGCACACAAGTGCACAGCTGCATTGCTCCAATGACCAGAGGGTTTCCCTGGTGGAAGGAGTTTTCATTCTTCCTAAATTCAGCTTCAAAGCCTTTAATTCCTGAAAAAAGCCTGTTTCCTTACTTGTACTTAAGTAAGGGAAGGAAAGCTTTTTTTTTTTTTTTTGCGGTACCGGGGATTGAACACAGGGGCGTTCTACCTCCGCACTATGCCCTTGGCCCTATTTTTTATACTTTATTTTGAAACCGGGTCTCACGAAGTTGCGGAGGGCCTCACTAAGGTGAGAGAAAGAGAGAGAGAGAGAGAGAGAGAGAGAGCTGAGGCTGGCCGCGAACCCGGATCCACCGGTCTATGCCTCCCAAAGTACTGGGATTACAAGCGTGCGCCACCACGCCCGGCAAAGGAAGGCTTTTGTGAGTTTATTCTGATCTACCCAAAAGCTATTTCCTGATGAGGTAACAGCGCCCTCCCGAGGCCAAATAGAGAGCTCAGGAGAAGTTCACAAGTTAGGCGAACTTTCCACACATCCTTCCTATCCCCACAGGGTTGAATTCCAAAGCTTTATCATCATGTACAGAGGAGGATTTATGTTTTGTAAAGTTTGAAACCTATAAGTTTTATTTTAAAAATTACAAAATTATGAATTAAAAATGGGCACAAAAATTTCAAAATAAGAAATAAAATTACAAGAAATTACAAATTTTGGAAAACAAATACCACAAACATAGAATTCGGAAAATTACAAAACATTTTACTACTGATTTTTGACATACTTCTATAATACTTTTCCTGTATTTTTACTCCATTATTTTTGTTGTTTTTAAGGATATAATCCATACTTCTTAATTGGCTCTTCAAAAAATACACTTGTCATATTTTCTAAAAAAAGAAAAGAAATGCAGTATTTACTCCTAGCATCATTAATCTTTTTTTATTCACATGGTGTTATGATGATGTAGTATAAATTTTTACGACTATAATCCAATTGGGGAAATGTCTATCAAGTTTCCATGTGCTATAAGATTTGCTTACATTTCAAGTTTCCTTGTGCTGTTACAAGTGCTAAGTACTGCACACAGTCAGTGACCAGTTTGTTAAATCTGTATTAGTTTCCCATTGCTGGTTGGCACATTACTACAAACTTAGGAAATTAGAACCGCATCCATGTCTCACAGTTTCTGTAGGTTAAGCCTGGACGTAGCTAAGCTGGATCTCACAAGGCCGCAAGCAAAGGGTCAGTTAAGCTCTCAGTCTTGTCCGATGCTTGGGGCTCCTCTTCCAATCTCACATGGTTTTCTGTAGGATTCTTTTTTTTTTTATAGCTATAGCCCTCTCCACACCTCACTCCGTCTAGCAGTAGACTCTCTATAATGTCAGGGAAAAAACTGAGCCCTTTGTTAAACAACCCAGTTGATTAGATCAGGCCCACCAAGGATAATTTACCTTTCCATGAACACAAAGTAAAAAACTGATTAAGGACTTCATTTACATCTGTAAAATCCCTTCTCCTTTGTCCTGTAATATAACCTAATGTCAGTAGTGACATTCCTCATATTCTAGGTCCTGCCAACACTCAAGCAGAGGAGATTATGCAGGGCATGCACACCAAGCTTATGCTTTGTTAGCCGGATGGGCATGCTAATTCAAGTTGTGATAAAAACAAGACACTCTGGAGTTGCTCAGCAAGGCAAAAACCTTTTTACTTCTGCAGAAGGATGTGCAACCAACCAAAAATCTGGCAAGTAAGCATACCGAGCAGGCAGTCCACTTGGGTTTTTATCTCTGACGTGAACCTGCCCCTTGCCCTGATTGGTGGGGGTTTGGGTTCACAACTCTGTGTGATTGACTATTTCCTAAAACAGACAGGAATTCTGAAACAAAGTTTGGCAAAAAAAGTTTAAAGTACAACTCTGCAGTGATTGATGGGCTTATTTCTAGGAGAGGTGGGAGTTTTGAAACAAAATTTAAGATTATGGAAGATTCCGGTCAACCAAAGGTTATCTGACCTAAAATGGCTGGTGTATGTCCACCTGTTTGATGGAAAAGATTTTATACTTCTTACAAGTTTCATTTCAAATCTTTCTCCAATCATAAGGAAATCATTTTGTAATTATTCATCAGCTTATACTTAAAAAAGAATATATTAACATTACAACTTACTCTGTTGTTAATTTCATTATCCTTCATTTTACATATGAGGAAATCTAGCTTTGGAATGATAACTTGTGCAAATTCACAATGCTTTTAGTGACAGAGCAGGCATTAAAACCTGCTCTCTAACACCAGAGCCCAGTCTTCTCATTTCCAGTCCACTCGTGGTGCTTGAATAATAGTTGAAGACATTTGAGCAGCTGAAATTTCCCAAGGAAAGTGTTCACAGTGAGCAGAGACAAAGGCCTACCACTGCAGAAATGCTGTCATTAGGGATGGTCAAGGAAGAAAGATGAGAGAGAGAGAGAGAGAGAGAGAGAGAGAGAGAGAGAGACTCTGACTAACTGGCTGCAGGGAATCTCTCAGAACATGAGTTTTAAATGAGACTGTAGAGTCCCGGGGAGCTAAACTGTACAATAAGGAGAAACACATCAGAGAGGGTCAGGGGTAGGGTTAGATGAGTATGACTAGGGAGGCCTGGTGTGGAGATCGGAGGGTTTTGCGTGGCTCCTGCAGGCACCTACTTCATTGTAGCCTCTCTCAGAACACAGAAACATACCACCAGATCAGGTGTGCTCAGGAATCCCTAAACTCAATCATTCATTCTAGAAGCTCACAGAGATACCTCTGATGTTTAAGCTCCACTTAAAAATGCAAAACCCTGAACAAATTGTTTCAGTGGAGTGAAGAGCAGATAAGTCAAACAGATTCTATTCCACACCCATGCTTCTACCAGCCTGGGCCCAGACATTGGAATGAGGGATCAGACTGGAAACACATAGTTGATGTATTTATCATGAGCCAACTGGAATATCTTATTTCCAGTGCTTAGATTTATTTCTGTCCTTCCATCTCCCTCTCTCAGGCCTGCTCTCTGGATGCTTGACCTCCAGTGCTCAGGGGTCTGACACCCAGCGAGGTGGAGTGGAGAGTGTGAGGGAGGGAGCCACCTGACCTTCAGGCCAGGTGACCCGACAACTCTCTACTGTGTTCTGCATTCTCTCAATTTCATCACGTTAGTTCTCTGGATGGCTTCCAGAGAAATTTCATATTTTCTAACCTTTGGAGCAAAGATTCATTTTAATGTATTTTAAATTATATTAGAAGGAGGTTCAAAATCAAAAAGTTCCCCCATGTTGCTTGCTTATTGAATTATGCAATGAATGGTTTATAGACTTTGATCAGTTTGAAATTTATTTAATTGTGATGAAATGCTGAGTTTTAAAGATGATTGCCACTACCTTTGCAGCCTCGTTAGGGACATTTTTCAATGTAGAGCCCAGGATATAGAGGCAAAACTCAGGCTACCCTGGCCTTAAAAGGCTTCTCCTGCTTCCCTCCTTCCTACTCCCCAAACCTAAATATTCTGGAGATACAGTGATGCATTTCCTGTAGTAATGGAACTTTTCTGCAGACGTCTCTTAGAGCAGAGGCTGAAAGCCTGTGTCAGTCCTTGAGCTGTGTGGGGACAGCTCCAGCAAGCAGTTCCAGTGCCTCATCCAGTGTTAAGAGAGATAGAAAAGTTCCATTGCATTTCAAAAACATGTCACCTTTGGGGGCGATGAGACATAAACATACACAGGTAGCTTGCCACAGGGAACCAGGATGACAAGGAAGGGTTCTGCTCTTGGCTGAGTCACTGGATCAAGCCACTTCACTTCTCTGGACAACAGTTTTCTCATTTATAAAGTGAGATAAATTCTCTTTACTTTGCCTTGTTCACAAAGATATTGTGAGGAGTGGATGAGATAATGTTTAATAAAGTGCATTGTGAATTTAGGCGGTATAACTGAAACATTAAAAAAAAACCTACCCATTGGATAATTTGTCAGAGGTAGGTGTTAGAACTTCCTGTAAGATGGTAGAGATGGCTGTGGCAGGAGTGGCCAGGGGATTCTCCCTGAGAAAATAGTAACGAGAAAGTCTCTGAGATCCTGAGGAAGAATGATGGTGAGCACTGAGCCTGTTTGAACCTTTAGGTCACCTCATTTCACTTCACTCTTGTAGTTTATTGTTGAAAATTTGTCTTTTAGAATTTTTTTTTGCAGTACTGGGGATTGAACCCAGGGGCATTTTACCTCTGGGCTATAGCCTCAGCCCAATTTTTATTCTTTATTTTGAAACAGGTCTCACTAAGTTGCAGAGGGCCTCACTAAGTAGCTGAGGCTAGCCGTGAACATGGATGCTCTGGTCTCAGCCTCCGAAGTGCTGGGATTTCAAGCATGTGCCACCACACCTGGCTTGTCCTTTAGAATTTTCTGCACTGTGGATTTTGCTAACAATATGTCTGTGAAAAGTTTAATATATTCCTCTGTTCTTTGTACTTATTGCAAATTGGTAATTAGAGGGCAGTATCCTATTTAATATAGCAGACAAGAAACAAAGATATATTTCACTTCTTTTGGAAGTCCATTGGGTTGACTTACTCCCTCAAGTCCAACTAATTTTGTCCCTCTCTGTTTGGACATGCTGAGGGAGGCTGAAGCTTATAGAACAATGATGGTGTGAAGTGTTGGGGATTTTACCCTACTTCAGGGGAGACCACATATTTGGCACTGTACTGTTTCCTTCCAGGGTCATCTGCCTCTGTTAGACAGTTTTCCTCTTTTTCAAAGGAAAGAAAACTTCTGTTAAGAAATCAGGAGGAAGGTTATTCAAAGGTGCCATTTGTGATGAGGAGAGCACCATGCTGTATCTCCTTGTCTGGAATAAGATGGGAATGAAGGCAAACACAGCAAAGAATGTTAATGAACAGGTTGCAATGGGCCAGGCAACGTGTCCACGACAGGTAGGGAAGTAGAGAGGGATAAGGGGCAAGGTTCAGAGCCTCTTTGTTTCACATGTAATATATACCTAATATCTGTTTTCAACTAAAAAAAAAAAAAACTTATAGGAGTGGATTGCATCCAGAAGACATAGAGGCAAAGTGATTCAGGACCCTGGACAGCTCATTGGGAGCCCAGTAGCTTTACTGATTTCTTTTCTTTGACTTTAGATTCAAACTTTAGCCCAGGGATACTGGAACAACTCTGCAGTGGAGCTTTCGTGTGCAATGTCAGAGGCTTTGAGATGTGGGGCATAAGGAGGATCAATTTCAGGAGAAGGATCATTAGGAGGTAACAGGGTATGAGAACTGATAGTCATTATAGATCACCTTCTTCACAGGGACTTCCTGAAGAGCCCTGTCCACCTGTAATAAGCTTGTGATACATGTCTGTGATACATGTCTCATCTGAGTCAGGGACAGAGACAAACATTTAGCCTTGGATAACCTGTCAGCACACCAACTCTACTTTGGAGAATGGTGCATTTACCACATCACTTTCTTTCATCCTCTGATACTGATGCTAGTGGAAGTTGTTCTGCCTTGTTTTTGAACATGCAGAGCTACACCCATGTGCATTCTGCTGTCAGCACATGTGAGCATGAGCCTTGGCCACCCAGCTCCAGATGGGGCTCTGGTGTTGAAGGAGCCCCACTCACTGAAATGTTTTTAGTTCCTCTAGGGAGAGAGCATTGTCTTCACTTTACAAGGGACATTTGGCATCCCTATGAGTAGAAAGTCTGTCTCTGCACCTGCCTTAGGACTTCACAAGAGAAGTTGTGTCACCTGGAGTTCTTTACTCTCTCTCTCTCCCTCCCATACCCAGTCCTCATTTTCTTTCTTCAACTTCTTCCTCCTTGCCCTCTCCTTCTTTTTCCATCCTCCTCTTCCTGATGCCTCTGCTCCTTCTTCCTGTGATTCTCTCTTGCCTACCCACAGAGAACACTAGCTCCCATGTATTGATAGTAGGTGAATGCCCAGGTCAGTCTCCTCTCTTTCTGCTCCCTTTGGCTTCTTTTTACTAGTTATATTATCATGCAGTGTACAGAGAAACATGGAAATTTCTACAAAAACTAGCTATTCTTTCCTAAATAAGAATGGTTAGGTAATAGGTTTTAGGACCTCAAAAAGGCAGTGAAATAAGTGCTTTGTGAAGCTAGTGAAATTTTGGGAAGAAATACCAAATAGTAACTGCCTAATTAAATCTCTGCATTTTACAGATAAGAAAACAGAGGCTCAAAGTAGTTAACAGTATCTTTAAGGTCACATAGGTTGCTTATGTAATGCACTCTAAAACTGCATTATTGTGTTCTTTGCCAATTATTCTATGCCAGATACCACTATAGTCCACCAAACATGACATCCACAGAGACAAGAAACATGTCTGTCTTCTTAACAATATTTCCTCAATGATCATCACAGAAACTAAGTGTGTTTTGAATTAATGAAAAAACTGCGTAAATTTCCCAACCTGGAACACACACTGTGATACATGAAATCATGGGGGAGGGACAGGTGTAGCTTCATGAGACATTAATTCAGATTTGTTTGACTCGTGGATGTGTTTATATGTTGTAATTAATAATTTAACATTTTATTTTAGCTGAATTCATATTTTGAAATAAATAATAAACATTAAAAATAAAATGAGTAAACATCAAAGTTGTTACATGTTCAAGCAGAACTTGACCTCTACCCCAGAGGGTGTAGTGTTCCTAGATCTTCCCATTTTGTAGACAAGGAAGAAACCCAGTTTCTAATGTGATGTCCAAGGGCTTAAATGATGACAACTAACTCAGAGGTTTATAAAAATGTGTGCAACAAAAAAAAATCATTTTTCTATAGGCACTGGTTGTAATATGTGAGAATATATATGTATATATATATATATTTATTTATTTATTTATATGTGTGTGTGTGTGTGTGTTTAGAAAGGAACTTGACACTGGAAAAAAAAACATGTGAGTGTTGTTTGGCAGCTGTCATTCTGGCCATGTCCTCTTCTCATCTTCAAACTGGTCATAACTTGAAGAAGAACGGGTGAGGACAAGAGACTCAATAGTTCAGGACAAATTTCAATTTTAAGTATTCCCCTGTGCAGGCAGCATCCAAATGAGAGCAACACATTTAGATTCATTTAAAAAAATCATAATAATAACACAAAAAGTTAGGAGCCAGAAAGAGGTAATTTGAGGAGCATTGTAAATCTATTCTACTTGTAAAAGAGGTTGCTAGTGTGATTATGAGAAAGGTCTACATCAAATAATTTATTCTACTTCATGAAGTACTGAAACTATTTCTGAGAAAAAATCAATATGACAAGAAGATTAAAGCATTCTACATACCAGTGAATGCAAAAATGTCTGAATGATTCTGAAAAATTAATAGCTCATCAATAAAATGACCCATTTGGTAAAAAAAATTCAAAACATTCTCATCTCAATAAAGGCAACACAAAATTAATAGGTTTTGTTAAACAGCATTTGAAAAATAATTTTGCATGTGCTACATATTCTAGCTCAATCTATTCAAAAAATGGCAGATGCACATTCTCCTAATAAGAGATGTATCCTGACATTCTACATGAACTGAACCCAGGTTCCCTTGACAAACCCCCACCTGTGTTGCTGCACTCCTGCTCCTCCCTATCTGCAGTGGAGTCTCTCCTTAGAGGCCCTGTCTCTTGGTGAGGTTTATGTAGGGCTCCTGCAGGCGTCCCTCTCACTGTGGCCTCTCAGAGCACAGAAATACACTGCTGAGTCCCAGAGCTGTGAGGCTGTGATGGTGAGGCTGATGGAGCTGGACGACTTCAGGAAGCTCAGAGAATACTGACCATCTGTTGCATTTTCTGCACTGTAAGAGTCCTGATGGATAAGGAGGATCATTTCCCCACTTGGTGGTTCTTTATACCAGCATAAGGAGTAAGAAGGATTGCTGGTTTCATACACACAGCGCAAGGTCACTGCCTCTCCCTCCACCACAGAAATAACAGCCTGAGCTTGAGCTACCTTCTGTGTCATGCTGGTTCCTGCAGGAAAAAGGACAGAAATAGACTGATACTTTATCTGGATCCATGGGAGTATTAGGAAGGAAGTGGCTTAGGATCCATTGCTCTGATTCCACTGTCCTTTATCCCTTCTTCTCAACTTTATCCGAGAACAATGATCTCTCTCTCCCCAGGACTTCAGGGCTGAGAAGAGCCCGAGCCTGACCTTATACACATACTTACCAAGAAAGATGGAGGCAAGGGCTGCCCCCAGCAGGCTGGAGACCAGCATAGTGGTAGCTCTTGCCTGAGTCAAAATGTTCTATGTTATGTCTTAAATTCAAATCTTAATTCTGTACCTCGTGCTCAAGACCTACAAGCAAATTCAGTGGGCTGTGTGATGTCTGCTCCAACAGTAAATGCAGTTAGCAGATATGGGGCAGGTTTGCCTGGGTCCTGTCACATGCTTCCTGTACAGTGGGAGAGGGGAGATTTCCCTGAGCACCTGCTCTGTCTCATTATAACTCATGGCACTGGAAATGATCCGTGGTAACACTGAATCATGTTGAGCTCATTCTTCTTTGATGGGAAATGTGGGGCTTAAAATTTATTGTGAATTTTAGTGAATTCTTAGGACAACATGGTCAAGCACCTTTGGTTCTAACATATGCTTCCTTTTCTCCAGACAGAACCAAGTTGAAAAATAACCACAAAATGTTGAGTCTTCAACAAGAGTGCAAGCTTTCACTCTCAACCTTTGTTCCTAACTTATCAGTCATGGAATCCAGCAAAAGTTACATGAGAAATATTTTATTGTTAATAAAGGATTTCACATCGTGCCTTCTGAATCACAAAATTGGTCAAGTGTGTGCCATGTCCAGGAATAGCAGGGAAGAAATAATATATGTATGTGGGCACACACATTGTGTACATGTGCACACACATGTGTAAACAAAAATAAATCCAGAAAATTCTACCCAATGTCCAGGTCCAGGAATTTCTGTTATAACTCAACCCAGTTGTTCCTGAAAATCCTTCTGCTTCTTCAAATCACACACATTAACTATGGTAGAAATTTAGATAGGAAAAATCTATAGGAAAAGAGGAGCAACTGAACTTCCAGTTACTTAGCTCTTTCATGATAAAAAGTAACCTACACTTTCATATGTAGACCATGTGCCTATACTGCCAGCCACCCGCATCCAAGAAAAAACCTGTGGGGAATATTTCACAATGACATACAAAGTCCATCCTGCTCCCCAGTCCTTCATTCATAAATGTAAGCAAAGAATAAAATAATATTAGCCATTCACAAGTATAAATTGTGGTATCTTTTTCCAAATGTCTATCTATACATGGAAGCCAAATTATCTACTGTGGTTCATCAGAACCATTTCTACCTTGGTGCAAGTAATAGGCACAATGTCAGAATCATTCCCAGAAGAAATGAGATAATAATAACTGGTTCCCTGGTTACTGCTCTCAACCTATTCTAAGACTTAACTTTGAATAATAATCTCCTATATTTATTTACACCTTTTCTATTAAGAATTGCTCTAACTTATTTAAACTCGTCAAGAATGGTAAAAACGACATATAACCATATAACCCATTAAATAGATGTTGAAACTAAACTTTAGAATGCATCAACCAGGGGAATTCCATGTTAATAGTGGACAGTGTTGGTACCCAGTCTAACTCCCCTTTCACAGGCCAGTATAGTCAACACCCAGATGCTGTGGGTTTTCGCTACTCTTGACTCACAGTGGATCCTTCCCACAAAACTGACCCATTGACAGTCACCATTGCCCAGTAGGATACACTTCTACTCCAAGAAAGATCAAAGCTAATGACTTCAGTACTTTGTTCTTATTTATGAAAGGTCAGCAGTCTGGACCCATCCATTCAAAGTGGGAAGGATCAAATCCATGGTGCATTTCATACACTAATCCCACCGGAGATGTTGTAGAATCAAGACTCCAGCTAACCACATCCATGCCTAGCCCTTCCCCATCTTTAAATTCTTTCCCTGGCAAGTTATAGGCAAAATAATTTAAATTTCAGCTCTGCTTTTAAGGAACTCAGCCTATGATAATATGTTATCTCATTTAATTCTGGAACCAACCTAGAAATATATAAAAAGTACAATGTAAGATCAAATGGACCATTAGTAATACAATACATGTTTGAACCATGTCATACCTGAGGCACAGAAGTCCAGGTTCAGGCCAGGGGTCTGGGTCTACTAAGCCTTTTCTGTAGGGGTCTATAGCAACATAGACCCTCTGATCTTTGATCTCTACAGCCATCAGAGCTTTTTGTTTTAAACAGTGATCACACTGACTCTGTCTTTCCTTCTACTCATTACATGTGTCCTTATCTAATCCAGAGCATGGTGGCAGCTGAGAGTAGAAATGTGGTACAATATCTATAACTAAAATAATCCATGACTTAAAATGTTTTCAAAGTGAATTTTTATGACTGTTTCCTTCCCTTTGCATTTCTGTTTTTGATTATACTCCTAATCCAATACCTTAAATATCTTGAGAACTGAATGGAAAAGACCAAGGTGAGCTAATAACTGTGAGGGAATATCTGTTATGTTGATATTCTCTTTCATTCAAGAAGAGCATCATTAAACCAATCACATTTTCATGTAAAGATGTGAGATAAAATGAGAGTAGAGATCATTTTACATAAACTAAATATATGCACCTTTTTGTATATAGATTTTCCTTTAATTATTAAAATAGAAAGAGGAAGACAACTTTCAGAAATGATGGTTATATTTATGCCATTGTTTATGGGGACAGTTTCATGGTTATATACTTTTCTTCAAACTAATCTGATATATACATTAAATGTTTGCACCTTTTTGCACATAACTCAGTAATTCTTTTAATTAGAGTGGAAAGAAAAAAATCAGCCCTTTAACAACTAGACTAATACTGTCTTTACTTTCCCTCCTTCAGGGTTAGTTATTCTCAGAATGGTTAAAATTCTTCCCCAGTCAATGAAACCCTCCCTGTCACTCTTTGTTGCCATGCTAGAGCACACACAGCATCTCTTTGCCTGTGGTCTCTGCTCTACCTCAGGGCCCCTGGGCCCCAGCAGGTTTGGATACAGCTGCAGGTGCCTGGGGAGCACTGTGTGCTCACTGCACAAAGGTAGGTGGCTGAGTCACTGGGCTGGGAGCCTCTGACATGCAGGGACAAATGCCGACTGTCTATGTCGAGCTGCGCTGTGAATCTGCCCTCATCTTTGTCACCACTGGAGAATATAGACACCAACAACTCAAGGCCTCTCCCAGCATACTGTCTGTACCACCCGAAGTACTGAGAACCACTGACTCTGTAAGTGCAGTTGAGAGAGGCCGTGGCTCCCTCTGGAATAATGAGGGATGTAGGCATCTGCTCCACATCCTTCTGTTGGCTGCTCACACCTGTGGAAAAAGACTGTGGTCAGATGAGGAAGACTGGTTGGGTAGTGGATGCTCATTCTCCAGAATTTACATTATCTTTTCACGGGCCTCCCACCCTCCTTTAGGTATAGGGTAAAAGCATTCATTCTCCCCACAGGCCTAGAATAGATGACAACTTCAAATATAATACTTCATGTTCCCATTAAATGTCCAAACTCACAGCTCAAGTGAAGCCACAGGATCACCGGTGAAACACACAAGGATTTCGTCATTCTCTTCTCCCCAGATTCAATGCGGACTCAGATGTTAAACCCTAAAACAATAAGTCTCATTCACACATTTCTAATTCTTCCACTTTAGGAAACATAAAAAGAATCTGTTCCACCAATTAGAAAAAACGGTTCTTTCAACCAACCCTGCTAACCAAAAACCTCTCCCATTCTCTCTCTCCTCTCTTCTCTCTCTCTCTCTCTCTCTCTCTCTCTCTCTCTCTCTCACACACACACACACACACACACACACATACACACCAGACCCACCTGAGAGCTGTTCCCAGGGTCTCTAAGAAGACACTGCCATCTAGTGGACTCACCATAGTAATCAAAATGAAGACCTATGTTATATAAATTGTTAAAAGTAAAAATCTGACACTTTAGTTAAATTAAACATTTAACAATACCTGCTCCAAAAGCCAGGCGTGGTGGCACATGCTTGTAATCCCAGTACTTTGGGAGGCGGAGACCGGAGGATCTGGGTTCTTGGCCAGCCTCTCAGCGCTCTCTCTCTCTCTCTCTCTCTCTCTCTCTCTCTCTCTCTCTCTACTTAGTGAGGCCCTCCACAACTTCGTGAGACCCGGTTTCAAAATAAAGTATAAAAAATAGGGCCAGGGGTGTAGCGCGGAGGTAGAATGCCCCTGGGTTTAATCCCTGGTACCGCAAAAAACAAAAAAAGAATACCTGCTCCAAGTCAATTGTATATGGTGAGGTGTGTAAGTGTGTATGTATGTTATGTCAAATGACAACTCTTCTCTGAGCTAGAGAACTTATTTCAAATAGTCACTTTCCTGCACTGAAAAATCATTCGCAGCGTTTCTATTGTAGAATTTTTGTTATTCAAGGAGGATTTCATATTGCATGCCCATTCATCATGTCACGACAGACACCCCCAGACCAGACTCATCACCATTTAAAAAATAAATCTCTTGTAATTCAAAAGAACCCTTTCAGCCGTGCGTGGTGGCGCACCCTGGTAATCCCAGTACTTGGGAGGTGGAGACCGGAGGATCCGGGTTCGCGGCCAGCCTCAGATACTTAGTGAGGCCCTCCACAACTTCTTGAGACCCGGTTTCAAAATAAAGTATAAAAAAATAGGGCCGGGGTGTAGCTCGGCGGTGGAACGCTCCTGGGTTCCATCCCCAGTACCACACACACACAAAAAAAAATAGAACCCTTTCAACAGAATTGTTTAAAAATTGGCTTAACAAGCGTGGTTCTTCCTCACAGCCTGGACAATATTTTTTAACGTGGCCAGAACTGTAGGAATTCGGAATACTCCATTCCATTTTGCACCAACAACATACCTGTGTCCAAATAGCGCTTACTTGCATTCATGCAGGAGGAATGGAGCTGCTTTCAGCACCTGGACTCCAGATAAAACCCAATGTACCTATTCATTTGTTTAATCAGTCCTCTTCCCTTCTCTTGGATAAAGTCCTGAAGTCTAGGGGTTGCTCTCTGAAAGGTCTGGACTCATCTTTCTCTCCCTCAGCATGTTCATCCTAACCAAATCACCCCACCACATCTGCCAGGGGGATATCCAGGCCAGAAGTTCATCTGGACCACAGAGAAACAAGCAAGTACAACTCAAGTACCTCTTTTGTCCCACACCTTGTACCATTTATTTTAAGCTGATGGCAGAAGCTGGCAACCCAGAAGTCCCTTCCCTACTCAGGAGCCATGTAATCAGCACCACCAAAGATGAGTGCTCAGACCCTCCCCTTAGCCACCAACTGCACAGGAAGAAGAGTGGGGGAGAGGGAGATGATAATATTGTCAAGTGCATCATACTTCAAGAGTGTGTTGACTGGACAAAAATAATATAACCAAAGTGAGAAAAACTGAAGAAGGAGTGAGAGCAGCACAAGATGGCAGCCACCATTGCCTTGGAGAATGTTTGAAACGGAAACACGAAGCTTTAAAATTAAGATGTGAGCCCAAGGAACAGTCTTTATAAGACTTATATCCATTTGAGCCGGGTGTGGTGGTGCACACTTGTAATCCCAGTACTTGGGAGGCGGAGACTGGAGGATCCAGGTTGGTGGCCAGCCTCAGCTACTTAGTGAGGCTTTTGCAACTTCGTGAGACCTGGTTTCAAAATAAAGTATAAAAAAATAGGGCTGGGGGTGTAGCTCGGAGGTAGAAAGCCCCTGGGTTCAATCCCTGGTAACGCAAAAAAAAGAATTATATCCATTTGTATATTGTAATGAAAAATATTGATACAAATGAACTAATCAAATGTGGTGGCCATTCAAGAGCCACATCAGAGCTGGCAAGTGACAGAATTCACCCAGCATTAATCATGGCTGTCCTGCAAAAGCTTCTGTGCCTCTTGGTCTAATGGAGAAGAGGAAATACTTCAGGTGTCTGCAGGACGGTGTTATGACAATCAATCAAAAAGGAAAGCCACAGTTCTCTTCCTGATTTGCATTAAGCAGTCTTTAATTTCCACAGTAATAAATTTTGTAGCTATGTCTTATGAGCCTTAATGTAATGAAAAGTAAGTTCCCACTCAATGGCAATTTATCTTATGGTAAATGTTACTATAAATGGTACTAATTTTATATCCATTCAAAATATGTAAATTGTCCTAGCCAAAAATCATGATGGGAATGAAGGAGATCTTTATAACTGTGGAAAACTATACACACATTACCCTTTCTGTTCACATCTATAATTTTTATACATTTGTCTTTTAAATTATATCAAACAAAAGAGCAAATAGACCAAAAACACCAGGTTTATACTGATCTATGTAGTAACCTTACTGTTGTTCATTATTTTTGTAAGGCTCCAAACTACTGCTCAGTACCTTTTCATTTCAGCCAGGAAGTCTCCTGGTAGGATTTTCATAGAATACTAGAGCGATGAATACCCTAAGTCTTCTTTTTCTTAGAAATTCTCAGTTTCTCCTTTATTTTTGAAAAGAAGTTTCTCCAGATATAAAACTGGTGGTTGGCATATTTTGTTTGTTTCTTTGTGTTTGTTCAGCACTTTATATATGTCATCCCAATGCCTTCTGGATCCCATGGTTTTGATTGAGAAATCTACTGTCAGTCTTATTAAGGATCCCTTGCATGTGATTAGTCAATTCTCTCTCAAGGTTTACAAGAATCTCAATTTGTCCTTGTCTTCAACAGTTTGATAGTAATGTGTCTCAATGTCGATTTCTTTGCCTATCCTCTAGGTGCATGCTGAACTTCTTCAATATGTACACTTCTATTGTCCATCAAATTTGGAAGTTTTGGATCATCATTTTTTATTTATTCTTCCTTCTCATCCCTTTCCAGGATTCCTGTTGCACATATATCTTTATATTTTATAATTTCCCACAGGTCTCTTAGGCTTTGTTAATTTTTTTTTCTCCTCTGTAAACTGGATACATTCAATTGACCTATCTTCAAATTTAAGGTTCTTTCTGCCCTGTGCTCAAATATGCTGTTGAATCCCGCTAGTGAAATTTTTAGAGAAAATTTCTTCTGGATAGCCATTTCTCTACCCTCCTACCATTCTCTATGATGTAGAATGCAGGCAAGCCCTTTGTATTAGTCCTTCAAGGACCCACCTGACGGGTCAAAGCAGTCAAGCACTATCCTTCTATACAAGGTCATAATCTGTGGCCATCCTACTCGGAATGCTCCCAAACTCATCTCATAAGAAGGTTCACTCTGTTACCAACACACCAACAATGTGTGTTGCCATGTAAAGACTATCTTAGAGCCAGTGATGGGAAGGTGGGGTAAAGGTAAGTTAAAAAAAACACCAAGTTTTCCTACCAGGTTTCAGTTACCTTTTTCTTCATGAAGTGTTTTCTTTGTTGCTATATTTTATGGGACCTTAGGCTGGAATAGACAGGTTATTGTCTGAAAGTTTTCTGTCTTGCAGCGTTATCCTTTTCATGGGCTTTTGACTAGAGAGAGCAGACTTTTCTTGGGCTTATTTTCTGCACCCACTGACATTTCCAGGCTACTGCTTTTGCAGGATGCAGTTGGGTTATGTGAGGTAAAAGAAAACTTGGGGAGCTCACGCATTGATTATTCCTCAGGTTCCAAGTTCCTCAGTGTACCTGACTCCTTCTATACACCTGTGTTTTTACACAATATCCAGGAGTTTAGCAGTACTTACCAGAAGGAATATTAAAAAGTATATTAACTGCAACTTTCTTTTTTTTTTTTTTTGCGGTACCGGGGATTGAACGCAGGGGCATTCTACCTCTGCGCTACTCCCCCGGCCCTATTTTTTTATACTTTATTTTGAAACCGGGTCTCACGAAGTTGCAGAGTGCCTTACTAAGAGGAGAGAGAGAGAGAGAGAGAAAGAGAGAGAGAGAGAGAGGGAGGGAGGGAGGAAGAGAGGGAGAGAGAGAGAGCTGAGGCTGGCCGCGAACCCGGATCCTCTGGTCTCCGCCTCCCAAAGTACTGGGATTACAAGCGTGCGCCACCACGCCCGGCTTGAACTGCAACTTTCTAAAAGTGGAAGGCATGATGCTTCTTTTTCCCAACCGCAACCTCAGGCTAGCCTCTTTGAGATGAAGAAGGATGAAAAACAAGTCACCTTTTCTTTTATTACTAGATCAAATACCATGTCCTAGCATAATAACAGTATGGTTTGCTGAAGCCAAGCAGCGGCTGTAGCTGGAAATCTGACCTGCTGCTGTGTGGGCATCCCCTTCCACATTCCATGGAAACAGAAAACCCCTGCGAATATGGTCTATCCTTTGCTGTTCTGCTACATCAATGAAAACTCTCCAGCAAGGATTCCCACGGCCTTTTCTCCATCTGATGCAAGTATATATATATATATATATATATATATATGTGTGTGTGTGTGTGTGTGTGTGTGTGTGTGTGTGTGTGTATATATATATATATATATGTGTGTGTATATATATATATATATATTTCTCATGATTTCTGAGCAGTCATGATTTTCATAATGTCTGGGTTAGTCATTAATAAATATCTACAGACATTGCTCCTATAGTTTAACCAAAATGATGAAATGTCAATCTAAATAAAGTTTAACAGCCGGGCATGGTGGCGCACGCTTGTAATCCCAGTACTTTGGGAGGCAGAGACCGGAGGATCCGGGTTCGCGGCCAGCCTCAGCTCTCTCTCTCTCTCTCTCTCTCTCTCTCTCTCTCTCTCTACTTAGTGAGGCCCTCTGCAACTTTGTGAGACCCGGTTTCAAAATAAAGCATAAAAAATAGGGCCGGGGGTGTAGCGCGGAGGTAGAACGCCCCTGGGTTCAATCCCCGGTACCCCCCCAAAAAAAGAAAAAATAATAATAAAGTTTAACAGTTAATCCCAAACAGGAATAATCTGCCCATTCAAAATTATGTCTGGGAAAAAGGGATCAGAGAACATCTCTCTGTTGGGAATGATGATTGGATTTTGGTATCTTTTGGACAATTAAACCAAAGATCAGCATGTGTCCAAACTTCATTCTGTGGGTCCTAATGGATAATATACTCCATCCTAGCTATCTATGTTCTAGGGATTATTCACAATTGGCTGAATATAGGATAGTGGGAGACATGATTGTGGTTGATACCACAGATCAATTTTATCCTGCTGCTTATAGTTATGCTGAAGTAGCTTTAATTATGTGCCATTCGAGACAAATTGAATGTATTTCAACCTCTGACAACCTCTGTCAGTCAGATTAATCAGAATGTGTGGTGAGAAAAATGTCTAGACCCTAACACAATGTAGGACCAAGAATGAGTGTTGTTGAGCCTCTTGTCTACATGACTTACTGGTTATAACCATTAATTTAAGGCTGTGATTCCACTCCCTGTACCAGAGTTATTCACTCTCTGTTCTCAGAGTTATGCTTGCAGTAAGCATCCTTGACAGATGAGGTAATGTCTCCCTCTGAGACAAAGAGCAAACTTCTTACTCCTTGCTATATATCTTTACCAATATTCTTTTATAATGTAATCTCCTACCAAGCCTAATTATTTGAATTCTCTCCTGAGAAGCTTTTTATTTAGCAGTAATTTGAAATAAAACTTTGACAGGTGCTCATAATTATTTGACTTGAGAAGTAGCTTTGTACTTTCCCATTTTTTTTTTTTGGTTAGGGCCTTTTTTTTTCCTTTTTGATATATCCTCATAGGTTACTAACCTTGAAGTTGATTTAGTCCTCTCGACTCCCCCCGATAAGATGAGTTTGGTTGGCAGAGGGAAGACTGAGACTCTACGTGGATCTAATTATTTCACAGAGTTCCCTGAACACAGGGAGTCCAGGATCTGAGTCTGGTGGAACATGCCAGAGAAGACTGATTTCTAACACATAGTGAATCATACACTACACATGGGGATGAAAGGAAGAGGAAAAGAAGAGAAAAGGAACAAGGAACATTCATCTAGTAGATGTTTCTGAACTGACTACTCTGGAACATTCAATAGTCTAGACACTAAGGTAAAGCCATGACTTAAACTAATACTTTTGACCTCATAAACTTGTATTCTACTTTGGAGAAATAAGCAATCAACACCTTGATACATAAGTCAATAACATAACTGCATGTTATGATTCTTAACATAAGCAAAATAACCGGGATGCTATGACAGAGTTAGAGGAGGGATATGGGTGGCTGCTTTAGTCAGGGAGACCAGAAGAAGTCAGAAGTCAGGATTTCTCTACAGTAGTGACATTTGAGATGAGAAGGATAAAAAGGAGTGAGGCTATCCATGGTTGGGGGAAGAGCATGTCAGATGGATGAAAGAGTAAGAGTACATGTAGAAAGGAATGTGACCATTTCAAAAAACAGAAAAGAGAACAGTGTTGTTGATGCAAAGAGCTGAGAGTGTTAATAACCAAGAGTGAAGGGTCAGGGAAGGTTCAAATACGTGGAACCTTCTGTATCACAGCCTGAAGTTTGTATTTAACTCTAGGAGCATAGAAACCATTGAATCACTTCAGGAAAGTAGAGATAGTTTTGGATTTGCACTTTAAAAGGTCACCCTGGCAACCCAGCACATTGGTGCTACTCCAACTTTTAAGTGATCTTTTAACTCCTCGGGATCTTGTTGGCATGCAAACTTAAGTTCCACAGAACTGGGGGAACCTGAGGTTTTGCTCACATTCAGATACTGCTCTTCCTCACTCTGAGGCATGTGCAGTAGAAGCCTTGAGGGAAAGGGGGCCAGTGAGCAGGTAACTTTGATCAGAACAATGTTTTCCAAACATTTAGAAAAATATAGCTAAATGTTTGAAAGGATACTCCTATTTTATTTATTTTTATATTGTATAACCACACTGATTAATAGAAAATTTAAAATATTGTAAAAATATATACTTAAAAATGTCTACATTAAAATAATATTCATAATTGGTAAGGTATTGGGAAATTTGTATCAACATGTGCTAGTTCTGAAATCACAGTTTGGTGAAAACTGTCTTCACAAAAATTAAGCATTCAGTGTCATGTGTTTTACCTTATTCAAGCAACCCTATTTCCAATAAAACTATAACTTAATGATGTTAATTATGATATAGTCTACAATACTGGATAATTAGAAACAACATATGACCTCTCACTTTCTGTGACTGGCTGATCTCACTTAAGGCAATGTTCTCCAGGTCCATCCATTTTCCTGCAAATGACATAATTTTGTTCTTCTTTATTGCTGAGTAGAATTCCATTGTGTGTATATCCCATAATTTTGTAATTCATTCATCTGTTGATGGACACCTAGGTTGGCTCCATAATTTGGCTATCGTGAATTTTCCTGCTATGAACATGGATATGCATATATTACCATGATTTTCTGATTTCAGTGCCTTTGGAAAGATACCCAGGAGTGGTATAGCTAGATCATATGGTAGATCCATTCCCAATTTTCTGAGGAATCATCACACTGATCTCCATAGTGGCTGAACTAATTTGCAATCCCATCAACAGTGTAGAAGAGTTGCTATTTCCCCACATCCTTTCCAGCATTTATTGTTGTTTGACTTCTTGATGATTGCCATTCTGATTTGGGTTAGATGGAATCTCAGTGTAGTTTTGATTTTCTTCTCCCTGATTGCTAATGATGTTGAACATTTTTTCATATGTTTATTATCCATTTGCATCTCTTCTTTTGTGAGTGTCTATTTAGTTCAATTGTCCATTTCTTGATTTGGTATTTGTTTTTTTAATGTTGAGTCATTTAAGTACTTTGTATACTCTAGATATTAGTCCTCTATCAGAGGGATAGTTCTCAAAGATCTTATCCCATTCGTAGGCTCTCTCTTTAGACTCTTGATGGTTTCTTTGGGGAGTAGAAGTTCTTTAGTTTAATTTCATCCCATTTATTAATTCTTGTTTTAATTTCCTGAGCTTTGGGTGTCATATTGAGGAAGTTTCTACCTGTGCCTATATGTTGGAGTGTTGAACCTATGTCCTCCTTCTATGAGGCCAGTATCAACTTAATACCAAAACTGGATAAAGATCACTCAAGAAAAGAAAATTACAGACCAAGATCATTCAGGAACATAGATGCAAAAATTCTAAACAAAATACTAGCGATATGCATTTAAAGCCACATCAAGAAAATTGTACACCATGATGAAGTTGTTTTTTTTAAACTGGGGATTGAACACAGGAGTGTTCTACCTCTGAGCTACAGCCCCAGAGATTTTTATTTTTAATTTTGAAATAGGGTCCCACTAAGTGGCAGAGGCTAGCCTCGAACCTACAATCCTCCTGTCTCAGTCTCCCAAGTACAGGCATGCACCACTCTGTCTGGCATTTTGTTTGTTTGTTTGTCTTGTTTTGTTTTTTGACTGTAGTCCTCCTATGGCCTCTCCTTCCATACTCTGTTGGGGAGACATTACACAGATGTCACCTTCTCTGGCACATTTGGCTCTCTAATAATATAAGGCAGAGCAATATCTACCAGGGTGACCTGGAACAAGCTGTGGGTGTTCAGCATGAGGAAACAGACTACTTCCTTGTTCACATAGTTTTACCTGGAAATTACTTTGGCCCTGGGTGAGGAGCTATCCCTGTCAGACTCCGTTTTTGCTTGCACTAATGAAGAGCAGAGTGTGGGGAAGTCCACTTCTTGCTCTTCTGCTCTGGACATTTGTACGATTCTGCATCAAGCAGAAAAACAGAGACTGAATTGAAACCAGACTGAGCACACCATAGACTCAGCTGAAACCAGAGAGATCCCAGAGGTGACACTCAGCATCCAGGCCCCTTGTCACTGCTCAGAGTTTGTGCTCAGCTCCCCCTGCAGTTCCTGCCACTGTGTCACTCATAGCACAGTAGTACACAGCCGAGTCTGACGCCTGCACTGACGCTTTCTCCAAGTGGAAGGAGGTGGCGGCTTTATCGTATGTAGCTTCAAAACCTTTGTAGCTTCCCTTCTCGCCAGCCCTTGAGACTCTGAAGAGGAGCTGTGGCCCTTCTCCAGGGTACTGGACGTACCAGAACAGGGCAGGGTAGCCTATGGTTGTGGCTGCATAAGTGCAGTTTATAGTCAGGAAATCTCTTTCTATCACCGTCACTGGGCCTTTCATCTGGGTCACTGAGTCTCCACCAGTCCTTCCTGGGTAAAAGAAGAGATCTGTGTCACCGTGGGGATAAATTTGTGGTTAAAGTTTTGATTGCTGACATCATAGAAGAAAGAGTCCAAATTTTAAAAGGCATTTTACTTACCAAGTAATAGGAGTATCACAGTCGCTAAGCCTGGAGAAGTGTTCATCTTTACAGTGTCTCCTACGTAATGTTCCTGATTCTCAACATGAAGATAATTTGAGGTCATAATGAAATGAAAAGTCTAAACCAACAATTCACTCAGGAAGTGAGCTAGTGTTAGGAAGCTGCGCCCCCTGGTGGGCAGGGGCTGAACTGGGTGAATGTTTTCCTGGACTCCTGAAAATCAGAGCTCTGTCCCCATCCCTGACCTCATTTGTAAGGCACAGGTCAGTTCTCAGGGGCCTTTTAAATCTAACAGAGAACTATCATAACCTCTAAGGTCTGCTTTTATTCTCATTGGAATCTACCTGACACGAACATGCTTCAATAGAGTTCCCCAGGGTGTTTCTGTAGTCTAAAGAATACAAGTTGCCTTGGAGCCGGGCATGGTGGCCCACTCTTGTCATCTCAGTACTTGGGGGTCTGAGACATGAGGATCACAGGTTCTCAGCCAGCCTCAGTATCTTAATGAGACTCTGTTTCAAAATTTTCAAAAAAGAATAAAATAGGGCTGAGGGTGTAGCTCAGAGATAGTATGCTCCTGGGTTCCATCTTCAGTACCCCCCACACACACACACACAAAAGTTGCCTTGGACGTTTTAATAGTAACTTTTATTTTCACAAATATTTATTTTGGGACAGCCTGCAATCCACTGAAATGTCATAAAGTGTTTTGGATTGAAATCATAGGAATTAATAAGAGGTCAAGGACAAGAGCAAAGAGAGAATTCATACTCTGCCCCTTCAGTGTCCCTCCAAGAACCAATAAAAATTAAATATTTGCATGTTTATATAAGAGCTAATGCCATTGAAACTTTAATGGTCTAGATAATATGAGTGCACTGAAATTTTGAAAATGAAAAACTCTTAATTCTATAATCAACATAATTTCTTAAATGACCTATAAAATTAACATGTAAAAGAAAATTAAATTTAATATATACACACACAGAGACAAATATGTAAGAATGGATTTAGACAAATTCATTTGAAGATAAAGATAAGAAACTTCAGAATATAGTTGAAAAACATAAAAAGTTAATTGTTAATTGAGAAAAATAGCATTTGCTGAATTAAAAACAATAAATAAGTTGATGGTTCCTGTGTTAATATATTTATTAAATGTAATCCCAAAGTTCTGATTTTCAAGCTTTTTTATTTTTATATTTATTTATTTATTTATTTATTTATTTATTTATTTATTTTTGGTAGAGGGGATTGGGCCCAGAGGCATTCTACCTCCAAGCTACACTCCCAGCCCATTTTTATTTCTTATTTGGAAACAGGGTCTTGGTATATTGCTGAAAGCCTCGCTAAATTAGCAGGGCTGACTTTGAACCTGTGATCCTCCTGTCTCAGCCTCCCAAATACTGGGATTACAAGTGTGTACCAGCAAGCCCAGCTTTTCATGTTTTAATGAAGAGGTTTTTTGTTTTTTACAGTTCTATAAATATTTTATTTTATTTTAGAAAAAGAGAAAATGATTTACAAACTTCTATAGCAGGTACCAACTCCCTGATGGGCACGAGGACAGGGCTTGCCAACTCAAACTTTCTAGCACCCAGGGAGGGGCCTGTTTCTGACCTGGGTACTAATGGAGGCACTGACCGCCCCTGCCAGTCAATCAAGACGAGCAAATTCTCTCTGAGAAATGTAGCACACCAGAGTAGAGCATTATTGAATCTGAAGAAAAAGAGACACAGTTGTCAGCTTTTATATTGCATTAAATTTGCAAAAGTTATCAAAAACTTCTTGGAAAAGTGTACTCCTGAGGAGTGATTTACTCTAACATGTTATTAAATTTACTGCAAAACTTCTTTCTGAGATTGGCATAGAATGAAACAAATAGATTAGTAGAAGTAAATAAAACATGGAAACATTATAGTGAAAGGAGGAACTTAATATATTAATAAGGTGGTAAAAAATTAGAAGAAAGATGCCTTCTTTATACACAAATAAAGAGGTTTGTGTCTCTATGGAGGAGATTCTCCACATGGTTTTGTAAAAGCCACAAATTATCTAACATCTGTGGATGTGGCTGGTGAGGGGCAGGTTAACCTTCAGCTGCAATTTGAGCTCTTCATGCTATGAGTATGAAGAACAAAATCTGAGCACAAAGTAATAACATAGCAGCAACTCTAGAAAGTAACTGTGAGGACCAGTTACTCACAGCAGGCAAATCTAAATCAAACTAATCCATCAAATAGAAAAAAATAACATTATCTTTTTAAAGTGAGAAACACACAAAGAGATTATAAGGCCTGGATTTTTAAAACAATACCTGTAACATGTTTAGTAATAAATATGTATTGGACAAATGCATTTGAATATCTAAAAATTCATACAGATTTTTACTGATTTTAGTCTAATTTTTATGAACTCTCTTAATGAATTCTTCCATCTCAGTCTGATGTTCAAATAGCAATTTGTTTATTGTTGTTTTTCCTTTTTAATCTTCTGTCAAAACCTGTGTCTACCTTCAATCCAAAGATTCATGGAAATGGACATTTTTTATTATTGACAACTCTGATGTAGTCTATGAACCAACAGAGGCGTTTTCTCAGTGTGCTTTCCTCCAACAGGACACCTGTGCTGCACAGCCCTGGCCACTTCCTGTCTGCCATGGCGACACCCTGCCTGGGTCCCTGCAGCAGGTGGGTGTCTCAGGCAGACCCCCTGGGTTTTTGGATGCCCCTCCAACAGTGCTCTCACTGTGGCCTCTCTCAGTGCACAAAAATACACCACTGAGTCCCCCAGCTGTGAGACTGAGATGACAAGCTGGATGGATTTTCTGGCCTTCTGGAAATTCAATGAGTAGCGACCTTCTGAGGCATTCTGCTGGTTGTAAGAATCCTGATGAATTAGGAAGTCCATCTTCCCACTGCTGGGCTGCTTGTACCAGAGGAGAGTGTAACTTCCAGCACTGGTGTCATAGGAGCAGTACAGGACCGCAGCCTCCTTCTCCTGCACCCACACCGCTGGCTGCGATTGTGTGACCTGCTGGGCAATACTGGACCCTAAGGGAAAAAAGAATAGTATGAGAAAGTTTAGGGATAAGTGGTGTAGGACACAGAAATTCCATTTTTATACCCTGTTACTCTCCTTCCCAAAGTCCCCATAAGATACTTCTTGTTCCCCAGTCCCTGTGTCACAGTTGAAGCCCCTTCCCTCGGGGACCATCCCTACCCAGCCACAATGACACCAGAACCAACTTCAGCAGGCTTGATCTCAACATGTCTGGGTTCCTCCTCTAGATGGAAAATATCTTTATTTCCCTTCTTCAGCTTCAGGACTCTGCATGGAGGGGAGACTGACGGGGTGAAGGAGGTGCCTCTGGGCTACCAGCTGCTGCTGCACAGAACAGGAAATGGAGGTTTCCTGGGGTAGCAAGTTGGTGTGTCAGGACAAACTGCTCTGTGTCCTGAGTGATGGTCTCACCCCATCCACACTTCCTCTGAATTAACCAGCTCTTAATTTGCTAACCTTGGACAGAAATTGATTCAACCAACTGCTACACCTAGTGTTTGCATCTGAGATAGAACAGGGAGGTTGCCATTCGTTTAGAAAAATTATAACTGATGGATTTTGGAGATGATTGAGATGTAATAATTGTGTATTCTCACACCTATGTACATGGTTGCTTATTCTAAAGTAGAAATCTGTTGCTTTATCAATAGAAGTTAAAGCTGTTTCTACTAATCACTGCAGCTCTTTTGACCTACCTATGAACAGATACATATATATGCCTGCTCATTTATAATGTTGGGCTAGTTGTGTTTTGTAGACCAAACATCAGGAAAAAAAAAACCCTAAATTCTCTTTGCCAACCCATTTAGAATGAAACCCTCAGATATTGAGTCCTTTCATCAAAGTCCCCTTCTATTTGCTATTTAGATTTTCCAGTCTACCTCTGTTCATAAACGTCTAATTAGACAGCAGATTGGATAATGTGTTATCAAACCTTTGAATGTATAGTTTTCCATTTGCCTCAACTGGGAACCTAGATGAGCCCCAGCAAGCTCCTCTATTCTGTAGGGCCAGCTCTGCAAGGAATGTATCCTGAGTGACTGCAGACACCACCATAGGACAGTTGTGTATGGCGTCTGTAATTGTGACAAATCTTTGCTTTTGTGTGAACATTAAGATAGTCTCATGTCCTGGAGATATTTCTCAACAACATGGCATGGACCCATTGCTTAGCAGCCTAGCCAAAGTGTACCCTCTTGTCAAAGGAATTTTAGCCTTGTCTGGATTGGCAGCAGCGTCTTTGATCTTGCACTGGACTCTCCATTAAATTTGATGATACCACATGCAGCTGTTCTTCTCTCTAAAAGCACGCAAATTTTTCTATGAGGAGGTTTACTAATTATGGCATAGTATCAACTTCTTCTCAGAGTATTCAACTCTGTTACACTTCTTACTCCATAGAATTTCACAAATGTACTTCTGTCATTCAAAGAATTTCCATGTCCAGAACAGATATTTTGATGCTTTCTTGGCAAATTTTGAAAAGACATCATACCAGGTAGGTTACACAATAACCACTCAAGTCTCCATTGTAAAATCCAGTCCCTGAGCAGAAACCAAATTAATTCAGGCATCTGAACTTGTAGATCCCTATTATTACAAATAAATAAGATGATAGTCAATATATTAATGTAATTCAAAACTTTCAAATACTTGGGAGACAATGAAGTTTCTTAACCTTTTCTTAAGCTCATTTATCTCATGTATTCTGATTAAAAATGAACACCAAATACATGAATTATTTCATGGCTTTGTACTTAAGGAAATTTGTGTAATTAAGACAAATTCCCACAATGTAAAAGATACCACAGAAGCCTGGGGGAAAACACTTGAGCAGGTGATCATGCTAAATAATTGTGCCTTTCCCACTAAAGTCTGTATGCAAGGACCTCTTATAGAACATAAAAAGCAATCCAGCAATTCCATCTTAGAGGCAGAAAATGTGGTTCCCAATTTTGTAAAGAAACATGACAAATGATCAATGAGGATAAGATATTTACCAAGTCAGAAAGGCTGTTGGTAGAGCCAGGTGATTCGCAATGAATGCCTGCTAATGTCCTCCAGAGGCAACCCATCAGAGTAGGGACATACTGCCTGCAACAGTAAATGAACACTTGTGAGAAAACTCTGCTAGGATGGCAGGAATGTGGCAGGATAATGCCTTCCTTCCAACAAAATCCAGTGAAAACTTTCAAGGTGGTATATACCACCGGAATACAGTCCTGTGGAGCCATTTCAGTATCTGCAAAGGAGCTCACAAATTTGCATTCCCTGTACAGGTTATAAGGATGTACTAGTATTATTTTTATTTTCTACATGGGTTGAAGCACTCTTCTCCCAGACAGCCACAGTACTCATGATGGTTAAAAATCAATATGATTTTGTGTTCCCTCTCTAGATCACTTCATTTATCTACATATAGGGGAGCATATTTTCCTAGGATGGTTATATAAGGTTTTGTCCTTACTATGATTTTTACTTTTCTTGCCACCTCCTTATCCTCTGAAAATGTGGAAACAACAAATGGAACACTAAAACAAATTAATGACTGCATCAGACATCCTTGAGCCCCATGGCATATGCAAAGCATCTTTTTCTTAGCTCTCAGGACCTACATTCTTCCCCACACAAGAGTTGGTCGCCATTAGGCATATGTAAGTCCTGAACCATACATATCCAGTCTTTTACAAACTTATCTAGATAAACTTAGTATACTTTCTTTCATCAGCATGCCAACAGCTTGCCGTTCCTGTCCTTTCATTTAATCACCCTTTACATGACCTAAACCAGGATGAGTTGGTATTCTGAAAACAATGCAGAGAAAGATGCCTTTGAGCCTCTAGAAATGACCTCATTAGGTGCTGTTTACTCCCAGTTCAGTAAATAAGTACAGGGAACTGATCCTTGGTGCCATTTTACCAACTACTATGACACATCCATCATCAAATGACAGAAATTAAAAAGTAACCCATATTAAATATTTTAACTAAACTTCTCCAGAGAGTTCCATAAGCAGATGATCCACAGAAGTTGAGTGCTGGCCCAGGATCCTTGAAAGAGTCACGTGTTTGCATCAAGTGGACAGGGCATCCAAGACTATTGGAACAGGATTATCTTGAGGATTGAAAACCACTGATGATGACATTCTCCTTTAGAGTCCTTTATTTTCCCCATCTGTGGCATTTTCTTAATTTAGTGAATAATGATACATATTTCTAAATCATCCTACCTTGCTCCTTCACTAATGAAATGACTGTATAGGTGGAGGTTTCACTTGAGGCGATGAGCACAGGAATGCTACAGCTCAGCTCTACAAGTCATTGCTGGTGCAACAGACCTAACGACTTGTTCAGTGTGTCATTCAATGCAACTCTAGGGAAAAGCCACATAATGACCAGCCCTAATATTTCTGTTGCTCCAAACTACCACGTTTGTTATGCAAGCAATAAGGAAAAATGACAATCATGGTGAGGGTTAAATCTTAATTGTGTCTGGTTCTGGACAACTGGATACTGACCCTGCACACTCTGGCTGGAAATATTTTCTCTTCTGTTGGATAAATTGTCACCTTAGTAAGATACAACTGTTAAGCCAGTTAACCCTCTCTCTGATAACCAAAAAAAATAAATAAATAAACCAATAAAATATAAGCCATGCTCCATTATTAGTCTTGAGGGAAATGAACCAAACAAGAGTCCACTTGCTTATCCAGAAGAGGAACTAGTAGCACAGCCAGGGAAATAAGAAAAGTCACTTGAGCATTGGGCTACAATACTATACCTTCTTGCTCAAATGTTTTAAACCTAATTTATTCTAATAACTATAAGACCAATCTGATTAGCTGGCAACTAACACCCATAACTCAGCCAAGAGGGCTCAATCGTACCACACCAATCACCAGTTATACCTATGCATAGGAAGAATGTAGGAGCCCTTGAAATTTTCCTACCCTTGACCAGACGTGGGAAAATTAGAGAACTGATTATTTACACATCTTTATTCATTTATCAACACTGAAAGATATGACTTTTAAAAATAAAGTAGTGATAGTGTTTAATCCAGCCAAAACATGAAGACAAGACAGGGAGATTTGTAGTAAGCTATCTGTGAATTAACCAATAAGCAAATTCCTTCTGTAATCTGCTAGTAAAGCTTGAGTAAAGTGGTGGATATATATATATATGTGTGTGTGTGTGTGTGTGTGTGTGTGTGTGTGTGTATACATGTATATGTATATACATTATATAGTCACATATATCAATTTTCACATACACCAGAAATAAAGATAAAGGAGCAATAAAAATTACATGTTGGGGAATAAATTTAATTATCTTTAATAATGGAGCTTTATCAAGACAAAAAGACAGGGAAATGCAAATAAATAATATATTAATTTAAAATAAATTGCATTGTATATATTTGAGGTTTAGAACAAGATGTTATAGGATATACACAGACAGTAGAATGGTCACATTGTGAAGCAAAGTAATCTATATATTCCTTTGTATAGTAACTTTTTTGTGTATTAGACAAGAATGACTAAAATCTACTTCTTTGACAGAAATCCTTAATACAATTTAATTTTATTAACTATGGTTCTCATACAGTACATTAGGTCTCTGGACTTGTAGATCCTGCATATCTATTCCTTTGCATCTTTTGATCAAATACTAGCAACAGATTTTCTGGGCACAGAATTAACAATGTCATATTTTTTGTATTTTATACATTTTTATATTTGACCTATGTATTAGACAGGGTTCTCTAGATTAACAGAATACACAGAATGAGTATATTTTTAAAAAAAGGATTTATCAGATGGCTTACAGTTTGCAGCAATGTAGTCCCAGGTTCTGACTGCACGTGGAGGGTCAGAGGAACCAGTAGCTGGTCGAACGGTCTAAGAGCTGGAGTCTTAGGATTGGAGCAACCACTAATTCAGT